>JXCR01129984.1:0-13761 GCA_002079205.1 Phalaenopsis hybrid cultivar
TTTCTCTATGTCTCTATCAAGAGTTACTTCTAACAAACTTGCACTACCAATCATAATTCAACATTTAAATGTAACGATTAAAGGTCTCTTTGGGACAGCTTATTTGGTGCGGTGGAGTTTTGAAAACGCATTATGCGTTTTGAAAAAACTGAAAGCAGTGTTTTCACACCGCACCTATCTAGGTGCAGTGACAGCTTTCTGACGGCAGTCTGACTTTTCTAAAACAATAAAAAATTATAATATCAATCGTACCTAGTTTATCAACAGATTATTTTTAATCAGTTGATCTGCAGATTATTCAATAAGTTGCAGCTGCCCCAAACAGACCCTAAATCTTTATTGATTTGTTAATACATTATAATTATGACATTAATCTTTGTTTTGTTCTCATGTAAGATGATCTTTCAAATTCAGCATTTTGGGATTATTTATTTTGTTTTTAATTAAATTCTTTTTTTTAAATCATAATTTTCTAATCGAAATATTAACTTGAATGTTTTATTTTTTAATAATTTTAACATCCTACAAATAATGGGGCATTAAATATAAATAAGAATTCCAACCTACTGGCCTAATTCTTTTTTTTTTTTTCTCTATGCTCTATTCGGCTGGTGTGATTATAAATATGTGTTTAATATCTATTTTTACAAATATTACATTAAAGTTGTTATGTATATAAATACATAAGTTTTGTGGTATGTAGAGGTAAAATTTCCATTAAAAATTATGCGCCCTTTCATAATATAAGATTAGGGTTCTACAATTTCTTCATGTAAAGCTGACCTACCTGCATCTAATCATCCCTTCCATCCGAGGCGATACCCAATTCATAATCGTCAAATCTCCTTGCTGGGCCACTTTCTTCAAAAGCCGCCCAAAGTCTCACCCACTCTGAAACGACGCAGCGTCCACTATGTGGGTGAAATCGCGGGTTAAAAATGGAACAGCGGACCAAAAAATTCGTGTCGCCTCGCGGTCTATCCTAATCTATTTACCTTTGTGCTCTCTACCGCGTACGCTATCAGCTGCTTTCACAGTCAACCGCGTATTCTAGCAGACCGAAAGAGGAAGAAGTAGACAAGAAACCCTCGATTTCTATCTCTCATCTCGAAACCCTAGACCTTCCCTCCCCTGTAATGGAGTATATGCTCTCCAATGTTCTCCTTCGTTAACAAGAAGAAGAGCAACCACCGGCGNCAAAATTCCTGAAATTTTTTCCATTTTTTAAAGGCATTTACATGCTTACGACTCAGTTTTTATGCATTCACATATCTAACACCTAAAATTTATATTCACAGTCATAGCACTCAAATCTTTAACATCACATCAAAAATATCACATTTATTTTTAAAGGTCAAATGCACCTTTTTATTCATAAGTTTATAGCACCCATGTGTTATAAATGTAAATATCAAATTTTAGGTGNTTTTAAAATAAAAATGCATAAATGCAACTTTTTATATTATGTTGCGCGATCAAATTACTACGGGCACTTGTCAAAAGAAGGATCTCGTGAAAACAAAGTAGGGATGCTGGAAGGAAGACATATTTGAGTACAAATAGTTGGTCAGCCAAAGGCGAAAGCAAGGTAGGAACACCAGAAGCAAGGGAGGCCAAAACGTGACTAAATATTATGAATGAATCGACTAATAAAATCAATAAATATACTTATTATTTTTTTAATAATTTTAATAAGCATTAAATATTATAAGAATTCCAACCCACTAGCCTAATTCTTTTCTTTTTTTTTTCTTTATATGCTCTATTCGGCTCCGTGTGATTATAAATATGTGTTTAATATATATATTTACAAATATTAAATTAAAGTCGTTTTATATATAAATACATAAATTTTGTGGTATGTAGAGGTAAAATTTCCATTAAAAATTATGCGCTCTTTCATAATATAAGATTATGTGCTACAATTTCTTCATGTAAAGCTGACCTACCCGCATCTAATCATCCCTTCCATCCGAGGCGATACCCAATTCATAATCGTCAAATCTCCTTGGTGGGCCACCATCTTCAAAAGCCGCCCAAAGTCTCACCCACTCTGAAACGACGCAGCGTGTCCACTATGTGGGTGTGAAATCGAGGGTAAAAATGGAACAGCGGACCACAAAATTCGTGTCGCCTCGCGGTCTATCCTAATCTATTTACCTTTGTACTCTCTACCGCGTACGCCATCAGCAGCTTTCACAGTCAACCGCGTATTCCAGCAGACCGAAGAAGAGGAAGAAGTAGACAAGAAACCCTCGATTTCTATCTCTCATCTCGAAACCCAAGACCTTTCCTCCCCTGTAATGGAGTACATGCTCTCCAATGTTCTCCTTCGTTAACAAGAAGAAGAGCAACCACCGGCGTGAGGGGAAGAAGGCGGAGGCGCGGAGACCGAGGTTGGAGAGGCGGAACGCTGCGAAGAATATCGATTACGAGGCCTCCTGTACGTCGTCGGACGAGTCGACTTCGTTGCAGACGTCGCGCTCACTTGATTTCTCGCCGGTGGGTTATTCGAGTCAGAGTAGCTTCCGCATCGGAGGAAGCATAGAGGGAGAGGTCGAGCATCTCTACCAGAGCCTTGGATTATCCGGTCCTGAGGACTTCGCCATCCCCATTGCAGCGTGGGAGGCATCTCTCAAGTTTCGATCATCGTCTGATGTTCTCCCTCGCTCCCGATTTCTAGAGTCGGAGGATCCAAGTGTAACAGCCGATCTCGCGGAGGAGGCTAACGGTGAGGCGGCTCTGCTTGGCGAGGATGCTGGAGTTAGACCACCTGGGGTGGAGGAAGCGGTGGTCCTTGAGGAAATTAGGGTTGGAGATGAGGGATCTGCGGAGGATTTGTGGTCGTCGGTACGGATAAATAGCTGCGGAGATGGGGGAATTACGGGAAATCGCTTGCCAGTTCTTCCCGCTCCTACTCCTGCAGTGTCAGTTCCTTCTTCTGCGCCAGCTATCTCGGTTCGTTTGCCCACGATTTCTACAACACTTCCTGTTGCGGTGGTGATTAAAGAGGAAATTGAGGATAGACACGCGGCTGAGATAGATGTGCTCCTGGAAGAAAATAGGATTAGAGATGAGGAAGTAGCGGGGATCCAGCGGTCGACTGTAGGCAGAAGTGGTCGCGTCGATGTAGGAATTAAGGGTACTCGACCCCCGGTTCTCACTCCCCCGCCTCCAGTCTCGGTTCTATCCCCTTCTCCTGTAAGGTCGCTTCTTCCCCCCCCGCCTTCGATGGCACTTCCTGTTCACGACAGAGCAAGTTCGACTTGGGACATAGTGAAATCTTTTGCCCCGTCTGATGAGAACGAGATTAGCGATAGGAGGAGATCGTTCGGCTTAGATGTGCAGGAAGATGAGGAGGATGATGAAAGTGTTGGAAGTGGAGGAGCTGGTGAAGCTTTGGAGAGTACTGTGATGGAAGGTGAAACATCGGACGGTACTGGGTCTTTCTCAACGTCTATTGATGATGATTCCTCAAGCACTACAACTGAATTTGTCATCTCACCAAATGGGCGGTTCAAGAAAAAAATTAGATCTTGGATGCGCGGCCATCTTCTGGGTAGTGGTTCTTTTGGAACCGTGTATGAAGGGATCAGCGAGTAAGTTGGTTTTCATAGTTTTGCTCTTTCTTCAGATTTTATTTGAAGTGGCTGTTTGTTAAACTTCAAGCAGGACATTCCATATTTATATTGGAAAAAAAAATGAATATAGGCATTCAGAACAAGTTAGGATGCTTGTTTTTAGACTGCAAATTTCAAATTTCTTAAGAGGGCAAATACTTGAACTGAAGTAGTAAAAATGATTTTTTTTGTTGTCATGTTTCTCTACATGATATTTGCCAGAGAAAGTAGACTTTTGCTGGTGCATCGCTAGAATTTCAACTGCTAAATCTTATTTAGTAATTTGTGAGTTTTCTTTATTGGTGACGGATAGATACTTTGGTCTTTTCATGTTGTAAGTGATGGTACAGCCGTGCATGTGGATGATAGTTCTGAATAGAGTTTTTATTTTTTTATTATCCAGGCAAGTGAGCAGTCCAATAAGTTGAATAGAGTAGTTTTCTGCACGCGTGTTTTTTTTTTTTTTTTTGAATTTAATCCACAGTAAGATATGTAAAATTTCTTGCCATTTTAATATGCTGTTCTTACTTCTAGTCAGATCTTTTCCATTTACAATGGATTGATAGATCTTTCGAACGTGTAAAATTGTTAATTTTATATATACCAACTTTTTTTTTAATGCATCATCTAGGTTATATATAGTAAGTCATATTCATTCTCTTAGCTATCATGCATCTGTGTTAAAATGATATTTATTTATTTATTTTTTTAACCTACTAAGATCTTTATTGGCCTCCTACTTAAGGCCTATCCTTGGGGCTTTTCAGAACTTCTCTAATAAATATTATTTTACTTGAAAGAATTAGCTTTTGTTTTCCTTTGAACTTACATAATGTGTTTATATATGCAGTGATGGTACATTTATTGCTGTTAAAGAGGTGTCTTTACTGGATAAAGGAAGCAATGCTCAACAATGCATTCTTCAGCTCGAACAAGTGAGATAGTTCCATACTTTTTTCCTTATGCTTCTTTACCATTTCACCTTTACTAGCTTGAAAGCTACGAACTTCTCCTGCCTCTTCAGATCAAAACTCGTGCTTTCTTCTCACTTTTTTTTTTTATATGTTTCTTCTTAGGAAATTGCACTTTTGAGCCAGTTTGAGCATGAAAACATTGTCCAGTATTATGGAACTGATAAGGTATCTTTACATGGCTATTTATATTTTCTTAACACCTTGCTCTTCATCTGTTTTTATTCCCGTCTTTAAGCGTTAATTTTGTTTCTGCTTCTATGATAGAGTTTGTTGGGGATTTCAATTTTAATGCTCCCATTTGTGGTTATTTGTTATTTTTTGTTTGAGAACAATGTCAGCTTAGTCTTTCCACTGTTTGATGGATAGTTTTGTCCTTTTTGTATTTTTTTTAATTGGATATTCATTATGGATGAGATATTTTCTCGTCTTGTTACTGTAATATTATTTCTCTGCCTGCTTGTTTCCCAGTCTTTTCTAGGGATGAGCAAAAAGATATTCAGATCACTTGAAATTCAGCTTCTTATCTATCGAAGCTGATATGTAACTGTCTTTTCAAGGAATCGCTCATAAAAGTCTGACCTTTCTTTGAGTTAACTGGGAGAAATAGATATTTTTTGTGGAAAGTGGCCCTTGGATATTACATGAATGAAACATTATCCTAGAAGCTTTGTGTGAATTCTATAAAATGGCTATATTGTATGAATTTGAGTGATAACTTATTTATGCAGTGATAGCTTATTTTTCCTTCCCTGATTTTCTTTCATCTACATTCTTTTGCATCCACAACTTCAGCTGCTGCATATAAAAGTTTGTGTTTTTTTTTTTCATAACCACGAGTGCTTGTTTATAATTTTGTTTCTAATTAATGAATTTATACGGTAAATTTTCCTTTTGCAGGAAGAATCAAAGCTTTACATCTTCCTTGAGCTTGTAACACAAGGTTCAATAGCATCTCTTTATCAAAAGTATCATTTGCGCGATACCCAAGTCTCATCGTATACAAGACAAATTCTCAATGGCTTGAATTATCTTCATGAACGTGATGTGGTGCACAGGTGAAGAAAATGCTTTACTATTTTATATAGTCTTGTGAATTTTCCTTTTCTTTCTTGCATATTTGAGCATTATGGTTGCTAATAATGTTTTAGACTTTTAGTGAGTAATGTAACTTATAATTGTGGTATCTGTGAGAGAATATTGAGGCATACTTTATCAAAGCATGATTCTCTTGTTTGTTTCTTGTTTTTAAGTCAAACTAGTTGAAGACTAACTTTAGATTTCTGTTCTTGTCTTGTTTTCTCCATCTCTACTAGATACATATTTTCATATAGAACCTATCTATTAGCATGAAGAATTCTAATTTTTATGCCAATATAAAATATAACGACTGTTTGCATCATCATTTGTGCTATTTACTCAACGTGTCCATTATTTTTTGCCCGGTCTCTATTAAATGGAGGCACCACCATTATCTGCCGGCTATCTTCACCTACTCCGTTTCTATAAAATGCCATGAAAGTACTTGTCTTTGTGGCTGGCCTAGGTGAGGGAGGTTGGAATTTGGAGAGTCGAAAATATGGGGCGATGCGAGACTTGGGAGTAGGGTGGCTCAAATCTAGTTCTTAGGACTAGTAGTAGTTTTTAAATCTGATGTTTGATTAAGAATCTTGATTATGTGATCCCATTAAAATGGAGTATCTGCTAGTTTTTGTTGAACTGCTTAGGCTGGCTAATCCAAATGAATTTTTGATAGACATTAGATGCAAAATGGATGCTAAACTTTTCTTATAGGAACATTACATGATCTATACACTTCTTGAAAATTCCTGAAATTTTTTCCATTTTTTAAAGGCATTTACATGCTTACGACTCAGTTTTTATGCATTCACATATCTAACACCTAAAATTTATATTCACAGTCATAGCACTCAAATCTTTAACATCACATCAAAAATATCACATTTATTTTTAAAGGTCAAATGCACCTTTTTATTCATAAGTTTATAGCACCCATGTGTTATAAATGTAAATATCAAATTTTAGGTGATACATGTAAATCCATAAGAATTATGTGGTATGTATGTAAATTTCTCTTTTTTTAATACTATCTTTCAAAAGTATATTCTTGTGGTTGAAGTTCAGTTTTGATAATCTGCCACGATTTTTTGGGTTGTGTCTTTGTTTTTGGCCTATGGAAGCCAGTCTTTCTCAACAATTAATCACCCAATCCACTTTTTTCCTTTCAGAGATATCAAATGTGCCAATATATTGGTTCATGCAAATGGTTCTATCAAACTTGCAGATTTTGGATTAGCGAAGGAGGTATGATTTCCTTTACATTTTGTTTTATAAGAATTTTGTTTATTTATTACAATTTTTTTTATCTTCCATTGCTCTTTTCATTTCAGATTTCGAAATTCAATGATCTGAAATCTTGCAAAGGAAGTGTGTACTGGATGGCCCCAGAGGTCTGACTCTCTATTGCATACACTCATAATGTTTATTATACTATAGAATGTTAAAATTGTATTTTTAGCTAATTTAAATTGTAAAATCCTTTTCATTTTTTTCTGAATACTATTTTTTTAAAATATGCTAAATAATTTTGTATGCTTCAACATTCTATTTTGTTTACTGCATATTTTAAGAAGGCCAAACTATTTTGAAAAACAGAAGCAGCTTTGGATCAGCTTATGCTGAAATCTATCAGCTCTATAGGATTTAGGGGCATTGACATACATATCACCCAATTTTTATATATTAACTTATCTAATACCTAAACTTTATCTTTTACATTTATACCACCTAAATCTTTCATTTCACATAAAAAATATTATCATTTTAACTTTTGAAAAAGTGAAATGCACCTTTTTTGTGCAATAGGTAAAGTGGTATATATATGTAAATATTGAACTTTTAGGTGTTAGATATGTAAATACATAGGGATTGAGNATCTTCCATTGCTCTTTTCATTTCAGATTTCGAAATTCAATGATCTGAAATCTTGCAAAGGAAGTGTGTACTGGATGGCCCCAGAGGTCAGACTCTCTATTGCATATACTCATAATGTTTATTATACTATAGAGTGTTAAAATTGTATTTTTAGCTAATTTAATTTGTAAAATCCTTTTCATTTTATTCTGGATACTATTTTTTTTAAATATGCTAAATAATTTTGTATGCTTCAACATTCTCTTTTGTTTACTGCATACTTTAAGACTGCCAAACTATTTTGAAAAACAGAAGCAGCTTTGGATCAGCTTATGCTGAAATCTATCAGCTTTATAGGATTTAGGGGCATTGACATACATATCACCCAATTTTTATATGTTAACTTATCTAATACCTAAACTTTATCTTTTAGATTTATACCACCTAAATCTTTCATTTCACATAAAAAATACTATCATTTTAACTTTTGAAAAAGTGAAACGCACCTTTTTGTGCATAGGTAAAGTGGTATATATATGTAAATATTGAACTTTTAGGTGTTAGATATGTAAATACATAGGGATTGAGTGGTATGTATATAAATTTTCCTAAGATTTAACTCATTAATTAATTAAAACTTCAAATCCGCGTTATTTAATCAAGCTATTTCATTGTCTCTCTGTAGGTTGTCCATCCAAGGAAGACATATGGTCGCGCAGCTGATATATGGAGTCTGGGCTGCACAGTTCTTGAGATGCTGACTCGTCAGATTCCTTATCCGAATGTCGAGTGGGTGAGTGATTCAAACTTTGACGTCCAAGTAAATGTAACATATTTCTGTTTGCTATATCAATTCTTGATATATATATGAAATAAAAATAAAAAGTGAAATTTACGTACATATCACAATTCACACAATTGTTTTGTATTCCTTATCTAAAACCAAATGTTTGATACTTATATTTAAAACACTCTATATTGCACTTTTAAAAAAGTAGTGTTTGTGGTATTTTTGATGTGATGTTAAACATTTGAGTCGTATGCATGTAAATATGGATGTTTAGGTGCTAGGTATATAAGTAGATTAGAATTACGTGGAATGTATGTGAATGTTCCAAATAGGAAAAGGGAAATTTACATGTATTTAAATATCCCTTTAGTTTTTTATTTACGTTTATAACACTTTGGTGGCATAAACCATGCATAAAAAGGCGTATGTCATTTTAAAAAAGTTAATTTTAGTAGTTTTTTTTAAAGTTATATTTAAGGATTTTAGTGTTATGTACGTAAATATAAGACTTTAGTTTCTAGATATGTAAATACATATGAATTGTGTACGGTATCTTGGTAAATGCCCCATAAAAAAGAAAAGATTTGCCTACATACCACTTTATTTCTATGTATTTACGTATCTCACAAACATACCTCAATCTTTTACATATTACCTATGCATGAAAGGTGTATTTCACGTCTTAAAAGCTAAAATAGTGATTTTTTTTTTTAATTTGATATGAAAGATTTGAGTGGTATAAACGGAAAAAGTAAAGTTTAGGTGTTAGATATGTAAATGCTGAACAATTGGTTGGTGAAAATGTTCTAATAATTTGGTGCAGACTTTCCTACTAATAATGATTTTCCTCTTTTGCAGCAACATGCGTTCTACAGAATTGGGCGTGGCGATCAACCCCCAATACCCAATCACCTATCAAGCGATGCGCAGGATTTTATCAGGAAGTGCGTGCAGGTGGATCCAAATGCAAGACCCACTGCTGCTCAGCTGTTAGAGCACCCCTTTATCACCAGGAGGCCACTTGAAGCCTATTAATTATTAGCTCCTTGGTATGAGGTAAATAATGCTTCTTTTATCTAATAATCAAACATATTTTTCGGCATAATAATCATTGACATGCATAGGAACTGACTTTTTATGTATTTACATATCTAACACCTAAACTTTATTTTTTACTTGTGCATGAAAGAAGTGTAGTTCACTTTAAAGAAGTTTAAAACTGAGGCGTTTTATATTCATGCTGCCTTACTGTCAATTTTAAGAAGTTAAAGTACTGATATTTTTAATGTGAGGTTAAATATTGTGCTGGTATTAATGAAAAAAATATGGGGCATTTAGTTATTAACATATCAGCCACCTAAAATTTAATTTTTACTATAATATTCTGAATTAAAAGCTGTTCTTTTTCCTCATTTTTTATTTTGAACAATTTTTTCAGCGGATTTATTGATTCGGGGCTTGGTGCAATATTCTGCCAAAATGCTTAAATCATAGAGGACCGTATCTCATCCAGTAGACACGTGGGAACGTTTACCTTTAGGGGACATTCATACGGTTGGCCTGATTTAGCCAATAGTCGATCAAGCTGAACGATATGAATTGGGATCTGCATCAAAATAGCAGATGGTATTGGGATGGTATTGAATGAGGTTAGTGAGTGTATATTGTAATAATATCTTGTGCTTTATCTTTTTATCCCATTAACTATTTGTTTCTACGCAAATTTGTAGGTTATTTGTAGTAATCTTAGAGCTTTAAGTATAATTAATCACTAATATTGGTGATTCCTCTTCTTTTTGGATTATTCATGCAGCTGTGATTGTGTAAATCTTCCCAAATATGAAACATTTTGCAATAAATGAGTCATGTTAAGGGCTCACCTTAGTTGCTTGAAATAGATAATTTGTTTTTTTTTTAGTTTTATTAATTGTTAGATTTAAATCATTTGGCTGAATGGTACAAATAATTCATTGTTGTTGATATTAGAAGTTAATAATAATGATTTTTTTAATGTGATGATAAAGATTTGAGTGTTCATAATATAAATATTAAAATTTTAAAGTTATAGATAGAACTCTGATATCTCTGTAAATGCTCTCAATTTGAATGGGTTGTTAAATAAAATCATATTTAAGCTGAATTAACGTGCTTTCAATCAGATGTTAAGCTTAATATTTATAATTGGACTAAATAGAGTTAAAATATTGCATTGAATTTAAATTGAAAGTATAAAAATATGATTAGTAATAGTATCTGGGTTCTAATTGAGATTCGGTAGAAATTGACGATGTTGATGTTTTCTGCTAACATTTTAGCATTTGATTGGAAGAAATAGCACATCGACTCCTGAACTGAGGCGGGCGTTCAATTCCATCTATATTCAACGCTGGCTTTTGTACTCGAATTTCCGACTGGCTTCGTCTGTACAATATGAATCTTACCCTCTGAAGCTGCTGCGCCGACAATTTTGATCTTTTATTTTATTTTATGAGATTAAAAAATTGCAGAAATATAAGATGATTAAACTTTATGTCTGAATAAATTGTCTTTTTATACGTGCTTTACCCTAAAAGACAAATATTAAACCTTTAATGCACATGTCAGAATATTCAGTCATGCCTGATTCGCATATACCTCTCCAGGATTCCAACTGCGAGTCTCTAATGAAAGGCTTGTGAAATTGTTTGTGGTTTTTTTTTTTTTCTTAACTAATAAGAAATCGAAGTTCAATCCATGTTTTAGACAGCAATCATTAATTTCTATGGTCTAACCTATTTGTCATTAAAGATCAAAATAAAAGAAAATAAATTGCAGATCTCTTATGTTTGTGAGCAGTTTTGCAGTTTATAAAGGTTGTTTCACAGGTAAAAATATTACGTGCATAGTATATATAAATATATATATATAACAATTTTTTTGACCTTATCCCAGTCGTCCTCCATTGGTTAAAGTGCTCTTAAAATATGAAGTTCTACGTACATGACAATAAATTATTATGTAATTACAAATCTTGCACATAAAACTTTACTTTTAATTACATGAAAAGGTATATTTTACCTTATAAAATTAAAATGATGGTAGTTCATATAAGACCAGAAAAAATTTTTTTTTTTTTTTCATAAAAAAAAAAAAATCAAATAGTTCAAAAAAAAAAAACTACATATTGTACTTCAAGGATGAATTTTACATAGTAATGATCAATTTGAGGAAGCAGTGTGGTGCCACACCGCAATTGTCTGTTTGGATAAACTATGTTTTGACAGTTTTTTTAAAATGTTATTGCCGAAATCTACACTTTACCATCAATTTTATCTAGGTGTGGAGACAGCTTTCTAACTGCAATATGACTATTTCAATATATATATATATATATATATATATATATATATATATAAAATAACCATCGCACTTTTTGAATATCAATATAATTTTTCAACAACTTCACAGTTAATTTTTAATAAGCTTCAAGGGCCCCAAATAGAACCTAAATTGAATCACAGCACGAGAGAGCATCCATTCATTTGGAGTCATTTAGCAGTACTTTTTCAAATAGTGGCACGTGTCATCCCATCAGATGATAATATTCACTCGGATGCATAAAACCAGCCAAACTATTCAGAGATCACATAACATAAAACTAACAAAGGGCATTAATAAAAATATAAATAAATAAATAAAATTGAAACAAATAATATGAAAACAGCAAGACACCTATAAAAAAAAAAAAAACAAGCAAAATAACATACCTAATATTTAAAAAAAAAATAAATGAGAGAACGCCTTGTATTTGGAAAATTAATAATAATAAAGAAAAGGAAAAAAAAAAGGTAAGAGGACAGAAAACACTGCATCTTATTCTGCATTTTTCACATTGGATTCTGAAGCAAGAGGGGAAAAATAAAACCAACTCCCTCACTGTTTAGAACAAGTAAGCTCGCCACCACTCTCAAAAACTCTTCCTTCCAACATTCCCCCCTCCCCTCTATCTTAACCAGCAAAAAAATAACCTTTCCCAATCCACCAAAACTACACAACTCTTTTAACCTTTCAGCAAAATGAAGTTTCCACTTGTGTATCAGATGATGAACTCAGCTTGGATGAACAGCCAGCTATCTTCAGCTTTGAAACTGGAATCTTCTTTTCATACTACAAATACATAAATTAAGACAATCTCAGTTTCCACTCCAACAAAAACAAATGAAAGAAGGAAGATACACACACATACCAACTAAATTTCAATGCACTTACATATATAACAGTTAAAACTTCAATTTTTNGAAATTAAGACAATCTCAGTTTCCACTCCAACAAAAACAAATGAAAAAAGGAAGATACACACACATACCAACTAAATTTCAATGCACTTACATATATAACAGTTAAAACTTCAATTTTTAACAATGCATGAAAACGTGCATTCGCTTTTCAAAAGTTAAAAATGGTGGCTATCTTCAGTGTGATAGGAAACAATTGGATGGTATAAATATAAAAAAAAGTAAACTTTAGATGTTAGATCGGTAAATACATAAGAATTGGACAAATGCCACATGAGAAAAACATAAAAAAAACTAAAAACAATCATTTCAATACAACAGTATTACCTCAGAAAGNCTAGATCGGTAAATACATCAGAATTGGATAAATGCCACATGAGAAAAACATAAAAAAAAACTAAAACAATCATTTCAATACAACGGTATTACCTCAGAAAGAAAAGATTCGATCTCTTCCGGCGTCAGAGCTTCTTCCCCGGCATTCTCCTCCCATCCAAGGGAACGAAGAAAGGCGGCTTCCTCCTCGTCCGGAGCTAACCTCTCAGGCTCTTCAACAGCTTTAAAACTTCCATTATCCGCGGAATGCTGTAAAGTGGAAAGATCCTTCTCCTTATCAGAGATAGCACCTACCGCAACCACCTCATTCAACTTTTCCAAGATGGGGGATGCTAATACTTTACACCCTGGATCCTGCTTTGTATTTTCTTGGCTAGAAGACGATTTCTTCCGGAGCGAATTGAAGAAGTCGTTACGGTTCTGAGCCTGATAAGGCAGCTTCTTTTCGCCAAATGAGCTTGAACTTGGGGCGCCAGTTTTCCCGTTAACATTAAGCTTTGAGTAGGGTTGACCTGAAAGATCTAAAATGGCAGCAGGAGGAATACCACCGGGTGAGGCAACAACTCTGCTGCCATTTCTTGGATGTAAGTTATCCTTGTCAGTAAGAGAAAGTCCATTCTTTTCCCGATTTAGGACGTGAAAATTCCCGGGTTGGGATGTTTTTGGAGCATCGGATTTAATATTAGAGCGAACAGCATGATTAAAAAGCTGGGACGAAAGGTGCTGGCCAACCTTAACAGTGTTGTATTCAGCCATCTTTGATCCTTTTGTCTTTGATTTTTCAGATAGGTTGACACTCTGAGTAAAATAAGCAATAAGGACCATTGAAACTAAAA
>JXCR01129984.1:26462-41743 GCA_002079205.1 Phalaenopsis hybrid cultivar
AAAAAAAAACATTTTAGTGCATTTAACATGCATCCAATCAAATAACCCATGCATTCTAATATTGTGTGATAGAATTCAAGTTGGATGGCTCAAGTGGTGGAAAACATTAGGCCTATTGTGTGATAGAAAAGTATGCTTGGACTTAAAATAAAAAATTTATATGAAGGTGGTGGACCTGCAACACTTAATGGAGTAGAATGTTGGCCTATAAAAGAGAAGCATAAAATTATGTATTGTTGATATGAGGATGCTCAAATGGATGAGTGGCTTTACACTTAGAGATAAAATGTGAAATAAATATATTTGTGAAAGAGTTGGAGTAGCTCCAACAGTGGAAAAGATTAGAGAGAGTCGCTTTAGATAATATGGCCACATTAAACATCGACCATCAAATGGCATAGTTAAAGGAATAGTGTTTTAGATTTGACTTATGTTAAGGTAAAAATAGACCTAAAAAGACTTGGGCACATAAAAAATGATCATAATTTATTAGAATTAAATGAAAAAAAAAACACTCGAAAGAAGAAAATGGAGAAAAAGGATTCATGTAGCCGACCACACTTAGCGGGATAAAGGTTTGTTGTTGAAGTTGTTGCTTGCTTGATGTTATATATTTTTCTTTTCCAATACCAAGTTAAGTTATTTAAAAAAAAAAATACTCAAAATGCTTTTAAGTGTTTTGATTATTTTCAAAACAGAAACTTTCAACCACCAAACATTGCACACCACACTAGCCAAACTCATAGCTAAGATTGTCTAATTTTGTACCAACTACCTAACTCACACTAACCTCCACCACTAGGGAAACAACTGCAACTGCTAAAAGAAAAAATAGAGATTTTTGAAAAGTGTTTTTATGAAAGTATTGCAACCAAATAGTACTTTCTGAGTTTCTGTAGAGCGATAAGCTGTTCCAAGCGGAGCCTAAATGAGCAAGCTTGAACAACTTATTGTTTGATTCATTTATATTTATGAATAATATCGTTTAATGCTCATAAATAAGCTAAATTAAGACTCTATTGCTTGTTCATGAATGATATAATTTACATATTTACTTTTATGTTCAACAAGCATTGTTTGATATGGCTCATTTATTTTTCCCGACAGACAAGCTACACATATAAAACTCGAATAAAATTCGATTGTGAATAGTTTATTTTTTAAACGAGCTGCTCGATAATCCCTATAAGAATCGAGCTCAATCAATGTACTTATACACTAGCTTAAAGTCGAACATAATCTTAAAACCTCAAATCAAGCTCAAGTTAAGCTTGAATAGGTTCTAAATAAATGAGCTCTGCTCGGCTCAGCTTGGCTTCGTTCATTTGCAGACTTAACAGCCACCCTACCACCAACTTCTCCACCCAATGTTCCCAACTTTGTCCCGCCAACAACATCAAAGGTATTGCAATTTATAATTGTACATGCATACAAATAAACAAGTTTTGCTCGGCTCGGCTATGCTCAATTTGTTTGCAGGCCACCCTACCCCCAACTTCTCCACCCAATGTCCATCATCGCCTTAATGCCTCTTTCATCCTATCATCATCAACCCCACTTTTTCCACCATCAAATATATCAACTCATGTAAAATCAAATAAAAGCAACAAAAAAACAACCTATTTAAGACATCGATCATGTTTCATTTCATATCAAAACATAAACAAAATAAAATGAAAAACAAAAGTAGAAAATGAAAATACAAAATTATCCCCAACAACCTCAAAGGTATTGCAATTTATAATTGCATATGCATACAAATAACTAGGACTAAGCAAAGCATATGTAAAACGCTAAAAAGAGCATAACAATGCTTCTTAAAAGCACATGCCACCTCACCGCATATAATAACAACAAAAAGAATAATTTTGTTCCATCATTTTCACCAAAGAATTTGATGACAAAAAATTATGATAGAAACAAAAACAAAATAAAAATCATAGCAAAACAAATGGAAGAATCATTTGAGTTTCAAGGAAAAGAACAAGCAAAAACAAGCATTGTTGTATAAGTAAAGAATCCCATTATATAGAAACAAAAACAAAATAAAAATCATAGCAAAATAAATGGAAGAATCATTTGAGTTTCAAGGAAAAGAACAAGCAAAAACAGGCATTGTTGTATAAGTAAAGAATCCCATTATCCACAAACCTGCCAACTTCTCTTTCGTTGAAAAGCAATGCCCCTTCTACCCCTTTTGGAACTCCTCTTATGTTAGCTACAGAACTAGTGTGCCATTTTTGCCTTTATTACTTTCTATGACTTTCTAAACAGCATATACTACTAATAAAATATCATGTAACTAGCAATTTTAAGTTATTTCCACTAATTGCTGAAAATTTTACATGTTTTCATTCCACCTCAACATCAAGTGCTATTTGCGTTCTGCACTTTGCACCATGGAACCAGAAACCCATATGTTAAATTCTACCACAAGTTTAGTTGGATATGGCTTGCATATCAAGTCCCATCAAAATCTAGCATAAGATGCTAAAACCATAAGCATCACTTACAATTAGAAAGTTAGAATGGAATTCTATTAAGAATGACAGTGAATCCAAAAGTTATAAAAATAATTAGTTTAAACATAATTGCCAGTAATCAATCAACATAGAATCAACTATTTTACATGAAGCAAGAAATATCCTTTGCTAACAAGCAAATAAAATGCAAAAGATTGCAAGGATTAGAGCTATGACAAGCAATATTGCAGTTAAAATATAACCAAGAGTAATTTTATGGTCTATTTTCTAGCTGATCAAACTTGTGATATCGCAGGTTTTTATAAGCAACATAAAAGACAAAACAACAAACAGAGTCATTAAATCTAAAAAAATATTTCCTGATTTGATTACAAAAGATAAATTATAGTCAAAATTCTGATTTTACCAAGTTTTTAGGCATGGAAGGTGTCACGGGTCTAAGCTTCAAAATTTGTTGGCGATGTAATTCCTCCATTTTTTGTGAGTCACTGGGTAACTGCCACCAAATATTATATAAGAAAACAACTTCAAGAAAAATTATTTTTTATAAAAGTTATATGCCACATTACTTGAGGCGCTGTGCGAGCTCGTGCAGGAGCCTGAGCCACTGTTTCAGCCATATTTAAACCAGTGGAAACACTTGAAGCAGCAGGTGCCATTGCAGAACTTGTTTGGAGAGAAGATGAAACAATCAACCCATTACTTCCTACAATAGGAACCTCTGCCAACACAGATGTCCAGCCATCAGCTCCGATGATAGATGAAGCACTGACAGAAAGATTATGAAAGGCAGTGTTAAGGCCAGGAGAAGAAGCTCTGATTACATCTGAGCCCGCGTGCTTTTCTTCAGCTCCGAGAGAAGGAAACTCTCTCTCAAATGATGATTTAGAAGTTCCATTGATTCTTCCACTGCCCCCCATTGACTGAAAACCATTGCTTGAATCATGACTAGCTCTCCTCTGCCAAGGATCAGCCCTCCTTCTTGAGAGCATTGATTGAGAACGCTTTAAAGAGTCCTTTTCAGATTTACCAGTGACTAAAACGTCAGGATAGTCACCAAATCCATCATCAAAAGGCCTATCTCGGTCATGGATTTCAAAATCCTTCTCTCGATCCCTATCCCTATCTCGATGGTTTCTACTAAAGCTATTGTAAGCACGTGAAGAAAAATCTTTCTCACGCACAATGTAACCATTGCTGCTGGTACTTCTTCGGAAAGAAGATGAGCTTCTCTCTGAGAAAGACAAGGAGCGAGGAGCATCATTATCACAAACACTCACTGTCAATCTGTTTCTTGAAGAAAAGCCAATGTTGTGTTCATCTGTTGCCAATTTAAACAATTGCATGATTAACAAGTACCAAAGTGTCAAAAAATAAAAAAATAAAAAAAACCAAATGATTTTGTTGAATTTATACCTGTGTGCAATGATAAACCACTTTGGTGGTTTGAATTGCCACTGCCTTGTGCACTGCTGTGTGAGACTTTATACCACTCTGGAACAAAAGTCGGCTCAGTGCGTTCCATTGCAGTGAAAGCTCATCATAAAAGCCCAGAAAAATGGAGCTGGTGTCTATGCGTTTGTGTCATCATACAAACAAAAACTCAATTTAATATCTCTTCTTCTCCACATTATTCTGTACAGAGGTCCACAACCACCTCTAAACACAAGTATTTCAAAGAAGGAGCAGGTTGTAAACAGAGGGGTTAGGGAATACTTGTGTTTCCACTCAATATAACTAATGACAAGAAATTAAACCACTTAAATCCAGAAATTCAAGCCTGACAGCCCAAATGGCTTTGATGCCTCCAAGGATGCTACAAAAATAAAGTAATTTTCCCAAATTCCAGTCTTAATCAGATAAGGCCTCAATCTCTACCCCTTCATCACAGGCAATCCATATCTAACAAACCATGGGCTGCCCTAATTAGAACCCCATCTGCAAACTCAGAGTGAATCCAAAACAACGCTGAAGAAACAACCAACCCTAAGAACCAATGATCTCCTTCCACATCTGACCCATGAGAATATCCCAGACCAAGGAATGAACGAAAATATAAAAAACTGCACTTTTCGTGAAAACCCTAGATAGCAGACCCGTCGGCAGAGCCGACACAAGGAAGAAAACCGAAAATGAACCAGAGATGCGATCAGCCTCCCCTTTGTACGACACGGAGACCTCAAACCAAAGCCTGAAAACCAAACCCTTTTCTTGATGCCCTCCGGATGTTTCACGTTGCTTGAAAAGTAACGCTCGTATCGGACAAGAAGAATTGAAGCCGCGGTCACGAATGGTATAATTGGAAACCCTACCCCTTCCTCCCCCCCCTCTCTCTCTCTCCTCTTCACACAAACGTCTTCCCTTGCTGCGCTGTCTTCTTCTCAATTCTATCCGCTAATTTTGCTGCAATTTCTCTCGCGATTTTCCGCGGCTTTGTTCTCCCTCTATCCTCTCTCTCTCTCTCTCTATATCAGTGGTTAGGGTTTGGGAGTTTGGGAGTTAGAAGCGGAGGCGGTTCGTATTACAGCTGGTGGAGCAAAATCGGCGACGCTACACTTCCTTCTGTTCCTTTCTTTTTTTTTTCTTTTTTTTCCTATTTACATTTCCATTTTTTTACCTATTTTTATTTATGATGCAATATTTAGTTAAGCACTTATTTTAGGTATATATCAAAAGAATTTTTACATATTAATCCTCCAAAATAATTAAAATAATATTTTTAATTATTTAAATTTTAAATATAATATCTTAATTACTCACTCAAAATTTTATGAGTGGGTCTAGGCAGGTATTGTAATGAAAAAAGAAAAATGAATTAATATCTTATTTTTAAATTTTAAATGTTTAAAATATTTTTTAATAGTTTATTTAATTGATATGTATTATATGTGTAATTGAGACATTTCAGATTTTTTTTTAGACACAATGCTTATATTTTTATATATCTAATACTTTAAAAGTCCGTCTATATATAAAAATGAAATTTTAAATGTTGAATTTATAAATATATGTGAATTATATGATGTGCATGTAAATGCCCCATTTTTATTTTTTAGCACTATTTATCATCAATACTTTTACATATATGTCTTATACTTTTTAGGGAAAATTATGTCTTATATATCAATAACTATTTTTTTATTTTAGTCCTGACTTTTTTTTTTTCGTTTGTCAAATATGGGAATGCTTGAATATAATTATTTGTATTTTTGTTGCTATTAATAAAATGTTTTTTTTTTTTGCAAAAATACCAAAATGTAATACATCTAAAAATTAAGAAATTTACATAAATACATCACAATTCTTATGTATTTATACATCTCGCACATAAAGTTCTATTTTTACATTTATAACATTTTCATACCATGATTCTAAACATGAAACATAATTTTCTTTTTTATTAAATTCTCAAAGGTTTGATTGTATGTTGTGACATGTAAATACATTGATTCAGCAGTTCAAATGTATTACTTGGGCGTTAGATTTTGTAAATAGCAATTTTTCAGGTGCTATCTAAAAAAATTGGATAATGTGCTATTTTTTATGTGATGTTAAAGATTTGGGCATCATAGAAGCAAATATAAAGATAAGTAAATATATAAGAATTTCGTGGTATGAGTGTAGGTGCCCCAACATTTAAAAATATAAAAACTAACAAACATACTACACAATTCTTATGGATTTACGTAACAATTAAAGTTTGGCATTTGCTATTGAATTCAAAGTTGTCTAGGAGACACACCCAAGAAATAGAGAAGATATTGCATTAGAACTCCACACGTAGAGTTACATGTGGAGTCTAATGAATTCACAACACGTGGCAGTGATAGAAAATATATATATATATATATACTCGGTAACACAAATGAATATTTTACTGTGTTATTCATGTGTTATTGTATATTATTCAAGTGTTGTTGTTGTGTTATTGTATTTTTATAACACCGAGAATATTCTTAGAACACTAACACCCGAATAAAATACTATAACATTTGAATAACATGGAATAACAGTTTGGAATATTCCTGTGTTACCGAGCCGATTTTTTTTTCCTGTCATCTCCACGTGCGTGATTTCATTGGACTTCGCACATAACTCTATCTGTGGAGTCCTAATACAATAAAGTGGCATTTGAAAGTGAATGACACAGAACACAATAATGAATAGTAGAAATATCTACAATTTATTCGAGAAATCTCTCCCTATTTATAAACATAAGGGGGTACATATGTGAAATTATGTTTATACCATCACCTTATTAGGATAATGAATGTTATTTTAATATTTTATAAATATGAGATCCATATATCTGTTGGTGGATACTTTCGAGTATTACGACTCTGACAACCGGTGTGCTATTTAAGCAGACCGATCAGCCAGGTTGATGATAATATTACAGTTTTCGGGGGATAACGATCTAAAAGATGAAGAGATCGGTCGGCCCATGATTCACTCAGATGACTTTCTTTGTTCTGATCCCTGTGGATAATAATCGATCGATCGATTCTTCCGCCCATCATTGTTGTGCCTTCACGAAACAGCGCTGACACATCTTTTTGTTTGCATTTTAACGCTTCAGTCTTAAAATTACGTATAAAAATGTGTATTCCACGTTCAAAAACTTACCAAATAATGATATTTTTGATGCAATGTAAATAATTTGAGTTTCATAAATGTAAATAAAAAATTTCAGGTGTTAGATTTGAAATTATATGAGAATTGATGAAGTTTAATGAGCTGTGAATTAGATAATGTGAAGGAGATAGATATTCCTGTATCTTCATCATAAATGTTGTTCATGCCCTGATAAGGAAAACTCTCATTTAAAAGGAAAACTNTAATTATATGAGAATTGATGAAGTTTAATGAGCTGTGAATTAGATAATGTGAAGGAGATGGATATTCCTGTATCTTCATCATAAATGTTGTTCATGCCCTGATAAGGAAAACTCTCATTTAAAAGGAAAACTTTTATTGAGGATCTTTTGGGAAGGAAATTTAGAGCGACTTTCTCTATTCGCATTATGTCATTTATTCTAAATTTTCAAACTTTGACCTCAAATCATGTTAGAATTAGTAAATTGTAAATATTTTATAATGTCGTCTCTTCCCCTCTCCTCTTGTTTTCCATTTACATGTTATTTCTTAGGGATAATTACATGGACAGCATTTGAAGAATTGCTATTTACAAATCTAGCATCCAAGTATTTTTTTTTTGAACTATCATTTATGGATGGTACAATTAAATCAAGTGTTTTTTGAATTCTATTGATTTAGATGATGTATTTATGTATTTGACATTAAAAAATTGTTATTTATGGAAACGAAGCAACAAGTATGTTCAGAAGTCGTCTCTAAGGGAAATTAAGCTTGTTCATGATGTTTGTACTTATTTGCCTCGAGTATTAGAAGATTATGAGTTCTCTGGTTTCTTAATCTCTGAAGATAATTTTCTAAAAGATAAGTCTGTGGTTAACTATTCTTCTACTTTGCATTATTCTTCTAAATGGAGGTCTAAACGTGTTTCTTCTTAATCTTTTTTTTTTTTTTCCATCATGTTTTCTTCCAAACATAGTTACTTGGAATGTTTGCGGGTTGCATGGTGATTTNTCATTTACATGTTATTACTTAGGGATAATTACATGGACAGCATTTGAAGAATTGCTATTTACAAATCTAGCATCCAAGTTTTTTTTTTTTTGAACTATCATTTATGGATGGCACAATCAAATCAAGTGTATTCTATTGATTTAGATGATGTATTTATGTATTTGACATTAAAAATTGTTATTTATGCAAACGAAGCAACAAGTATGTTCAGAAGTCGTCTATAAGGGAAATTAAGCTTGTTCATGATGTTTGTACTTATTTGCCTCGAGTATTAGAAGATTATGAGTTCTCTAGTTTCTTAATCTCTGAAGATAATTTTCTAAAAGATATGTCTGTGGTTAACTATTCTTCTACTTTGCATTCTTCTTCTAAAGGGAGGTCTAAACGTGTTTCTTCTTAATCTTTTTTTTTTTTTCCATCATGTTTTCTTCCAAACATAGTTACTTGGAATGTTTGCGGGTTGCATGGTGATTTCAAGATCACTGGCTACAATCTTACCATTTTCAACTGTGATTTGTTCATTACATGTGTACGGCTGAGGATTTTGAACTTAAGGAAGAACATTGATAATATGAGATGACGTGAAAGTGTCCAATATCTAGTCTATAATAATGCTATCATTCATTGTTGTAAATGCTTCGGAGGAGTTTCAGCCAGTAGGAGGATTGTAGGTGAGATTGGTTTGATTGCAACATATTTCGGTGGTGTGCCANGATTGATAATATGAGATGACGCGAAAGTGTCCAATATCTAGTCTATAGTAATGCTATCATTCATTGTTGTAAATGCTTTGGAGGAGTTTCAGCCAGTAGGAGGATTGTAGGTGAGATTGGTTTGATTGCAACATATTTCGGTGGTGTGCCAATATTTGTCACAAATTTGACACTGGATGTAAGGCTTTGAAGAGGCATCAAAAGAGCGGTTTGGGGTTGTAAATTTGGTCCTTTTAGTTTGCCCTTGAACCTTGGATTGAATGAGGTTTTAGTAGCCATCAAGTTGAGTTGGGTGGTTACTCTTGCAAGTTTCATATTGATATTTACCTATTCGCTGCATAGGAGAGAGTACAAATCCTCTAATTTGATCAGTACAATACTGACACTAATGGCGGTTTTGAAAGAGCTGTCGATGGAAGGTAGCCCATTGAGAATATATATAATGACATCTTCTGTGTCAACCCTCGATCCGTTGCAGTTATTTCATCTACAAGTGTTTTGATCTTCGTTATATATTGAATCATAGAATTTGTAACCATAGAGATATGATGCAATTCATTTTTGAGTTTGATCACCCACGAGTGATTTGAGGATTGTAGTTGTCGAAGCAATGTCATCCATATTTCAGCAGTTGTGTCGATATGAATAACATATTGAAGGATGCTGTCGGAAATGGCGGTATAGAGAGCAGCGGAGAGATTGTAATCGTTTTTCTTCCGTATGATGTATTCTTGATTGCTAACCTGAAGACCGTATAGAGAGCAGTGGGTAAAGAGTATCTCCAGTTAGAAAGGATTCAAACCCATTTGCCTGAAAAATTTTCATGATTTGGGCGCTACAAATGGAGAAATCTTCTGCGGTAAGAGGCGTGCAGGTTGGATATTTAAGATGATTGAGGAGAAATTAAAGGGAGGGAGAGACCATACGAGTCTTGTAGAACTGAGCTGTTGCGGGAGAATCCATGAGATCAGAATTCTAGATTCTAAAACCAAATTCTTGATGGTTGCTGTCCACTGGTTGTGATAGACAGGAGAAGCCGAACCTGGAAGGAGAGCAGCTAACTCCCATGGGCTTTTCAGAGAATAAGATTTGGAAGAATCGAAGAGAAGAGAATTAACTAGCTTGGTAAGAACTGTAATAAAGCTTTAATTATGATGCACCCATGTTTGAAAAGGTGGATTNGAACTCCCATGGGCTTTTCAGAGAATAAGATTTGGAAGAATCGAAGAGAAAAGAATTAACTAGCTTGGTAAGAACTGTAATAAAGCTTTAATTATGATGCACCCATGTTTGAAAAGGTGGATTACACTACTTTCACCTTTTCATAAAGAGGAAAATGTGTTCACCATGTAAAAATCAAAGTTTAGGCATGAGCTAAGTAAATGCAAAAAAATTGGGCGCTAAGTATATAAATTCCCCTAATTATAAAACATCAAATTTGGGCACGCCAGTTTGTAATCCCGAATTCTCCAGGTAAATGGAAGACCATATTTTTGTAACCTTGACTAATATAGCTGGCTGCTCATTTTTGTTAAGTTCTGTGAGGTTTTCAGCAACAAATTGTGACAATGAAAATATTTTTATATTTTATTCTCTTAAAAATATTTTTTAAAATCAATATTTTTTTGACCAAAATCTTCTGTTTTTCTGAAGGAAGATTATGGGAGCTGGCTAAAATTGGCGTGCATTTTCTGTCCGGACACATGACGTGCCTCTACGTGCGGTGCAAGTTATTCATGAGCTATTTTCAGGTTATTTATGGGTTATTTTCAATAATCTCGAAATAACCCAGAAATAACCTAAAGACCGCGGGTTATTTCTGGGTTATTTCGGGATTATTAAAAATAATCCAGAAATAACATGAAAATAACTCAGGAATACTCTACGCCGCACGTAGATGTACGTCAGGAGTCCACACAGAAAATTTTTTGCTAAAATTGATGACTTTTGAAGAAGGCGGATTCAAGATGTTGTTGGAATGATTGACTCAGCAGCCCTAAGTTTACTTTTTGCTTTGATTAATTATTGATTGAAATTTTAAATAAAAAAATTTATCCCAACATATTCAGAACTTCAGGTAATATTTATAATCAAAATTATTTAATTTATTTCGAGATAAATATAATATAAATTATTCACATATTGTATTCATCCTACAAAAATATAATAATTTTAACGCTTATATTGAACAAATTTATATCAAAATATTCTGACATTATTATTTTTTTTTCTTTTTAAATACGGGCACTAAATTCATTATTGATTAATTTTTACGGTTAAAATTTGAATATGTAAAGCCTTCGGCAAATGATTTTTATGAAATAAAATGCACGGCTATAATGCTTCTTAGCGTCGCATTTGTGAAAGATTTGCATGCATGCAACTCGTTTCCTACGTAATTACATATCTAGCATATAAATTTTAATTTATATATATACACAGCATTTGAAAAGTTTCCTATCATTTTTAAAAGTTAAAATTGTGATAGTTTATGTTATTGAAAGGGTTGATGTTATAAATATAAAAAGCAAAAGGAAGGTGTTAAGGGAATTGTGTGATGTGTATTGATATGTCATCGACAAATTTACATCATTTGTTAGGAATTTCGAGCTGTGACACGAATACCAAGGTAATTTTTTAGCAAGTTAGCAAACTTACAGTCAAATTGATAGACTTGAAGAGATAAACACAATGACTCGAAAATTGGTTCAATATGAGTCAAATTAAGTCCAAATCAAGTTATAGTCTTTTTTTTTTTTTAAACTCATCGTGCTCAATTGAAAAATCTTACAGATTTTAAATTTGACAAGTCAATAGTCAGATAGAGCATCTCGACAAGATAAATCCATAGAGCTCAATATCGCTCAAATTTGAGACCATTAAACACAAAAAAATGTCTATAAAACACTATCTGATTGAGGTAATCTCATTGAATTGTTTGATAAAGTGGTTTAGATTTTTTCATTATTTGTCAATAAGCCTCTCCAAGGCTATGTAAATAGAGTTTTATCTAGTTGGGACCTCGATCTTGAACCAGAGAAAAATAGGAGCTTCGAGGAGGGGGGGCTAAACTGACGTTCTCCACACTTATGGTCCAATGAATGTCGCCCACTCCTATAACCACCAACCATTGCTCCTCGGGTGTCGTCAACCACCATTGGTTGCCACATGCTCCTTGCGATGAAATCTCTTTTGGAGTTTGGTCATCTAGTACACCATGCAATGACTCACTTCAAAGACCGTATATTGGAGTCCCAACAACTCTCCCAGACCGCAATCACTCTCGACTATTGTGCAAAAAAAATTTTACTTTGAAGAATGGTGTAGTCTTTTCCCACCTATAGGATAATGACATTTACGTGTAATCACCAATTCATAATGAATTGTTTTGAATAGGCTTGACCTCAATGTTTTTATTATTATTATTTGTCTCTATCATTCACTTATATTATTTAAGTGTGTGTTAGATTCTTGTGGAGCGCTATAGCTATAATTCATTACTCTACCGCCGCAAATTTTCTAGTACGCATCATATATGTATTTATGTGTGTGTGTCTTTGTGAGCGTGCACACACACACACCAGAATAATCTTAAGAAATTGAAGTTTATTAAAAAAAATAATCATTGTATGTTTCAAAATCAATGAACCACTAAAAATTCAATTAGAATTAAATCATGCAAAATTATAGATGATGCATGTTAGAAAACCTGTAACGATAGAGTAAGAAATTAGCCTCTTGGCTTAGTATGAGATCAAACACACAAATAAAAAAAAATAGTGAGAGGAGACTCCACAATTTTTACATGAAAACCTATAAAAATTAAAAAAAAATCATGGACCCTGACCCAAACGAAGTAATTCACTGTATAATTATAAATACATAGATCAACTATTCTTTTAAATCATAGAAGATGAAATTACAAAGTTGATGCACCATAATATTTCAACAATGATGGTCGTAACAGACCATGAAGACCATAGTCAGTTGCTATTGGCGTCTTGCCCGTCATAAATGCTATAAATAATTATTGGAGCGTCAACATATCGTAGAGGTTATAGTTGAAAGCTCTAAAAGTAATTGTCCATATAAGTCATAGGCGGTAACTTCCAGAGTGTTGATTGTTCACAATGGTCATAGTACGGAGCTACGATAACACTCGTAGGCCACATAAGTCGAAGTTGGGAGCTGCATGAAATGTGAATTGTGTAGGTTGTAGTTTGTCTCATAAGCCGTAGCAATAAACTATAATAACATTCATAGGCTATAGAGCCTAAAGTTTGTGACTACATAAGTTGTGAACCACATAGATTGAAGTTGGTCACATAGGATGTGTTGATGAGTTGTGATAACATTCATAGATCGCAGAGGCCAAAGTTGGGAGATATAACAACGTTTGTAGATTATAAATGTCGAAGTTGGGAGATGCACGATTTGTGAGCCACATTGACCATAACGGTGAGTTGTGATAATGTCGGAGCTGAGGCTGCCTGAGTTGCAAGCCACACATACCATAGTTTTTCACATATGTCGTAGAGGTGCGCTTCAATAACCACCATATGCAATAAAGGTCGTAGTTGGGAGCAACATGAGATTTGAGCCATGTAGGTCATAGTTGGTCACATATAGCATAATGGTGACTTGCGAATACGTCTATAGACTGCAGAGGTCGGAGTTGGGAGTTACATGAGTTGTGAACCATGTAGACTATAGTGGTGAGTTGTGATAACATTTGTATGCCACAGAGTGCAGAGCTAGGAGTTGTGTGAGCTACGAGCCACGTATGTCGTAGTTCGTCACATGTCATAGTGTTTAGTAGTAATAAATGTTGTAGGTTGCAGAGGTCGGAGCTGGGAGTTACATGAGTTATTGACTGTATAAGTTGTTGTTTTTCATGCATGTCGTATCAGAGAGCTATGATAATGTTTGTAAGATGTAGATGCTGGTGTTGGGAGTTACATATGTTATGGATCACGCAGGCTGTGGCGAGAAATTGTAATAGCATCGGTATCCCGCAGAGGCTCAAGCTAGAAGCTGCACGAGCTGTAAGCCACGTAAGTCATAATATATCACATACATAGTTGATGTGCAAGAGAATTCATGATAGTCGAGTGATTAATTGACATCTTTGCGTTTCACGAAAACTCAACACACACTTAGATAATAAAAACTAACTTACAAAAACTCCATAAAATTTTTTCGTGAAAAACCCAAAAAGGGAAAAAAAAAACCATGAGACCCCACCTAGTTGAATTATTTCACTACATCCATTGCAAATGAAATTTAAAAACTGAGGATTGCTGTTTCTAGATTGTTGTATTTGGTCTAAATCATTATTAATGTGAACACTTGAAATCCCTTCTTTAATTTTCTTTTCCCCAAAATGTGGTTGGAGGTATTTGACGTCTATTTGCTGCATTGCATGCTTCATAACAAAGCTCGCATGCTTCATAACACCGCAACAAAATAAGAAATAGTTCTCAAGATGTCAAAAAGTGGACGTAATAAAATTATCAACTTTATATTACACAAAATGCCATCGCTTTATTAAGGAATATATTTTCCCTTGCCTCCTGTATTACCATCTTTTTAAAGTTAGTCAATATGAAATATTTTTATTAATTTTTTTAATAATTTTGGAGTCTTGTTTAAGATTATCTCAGACTGACCATCATAAATAATCAATTTTAAATTTAGGGCTTCATTGAGTCATATAGAGCTTTCACCATCCAAATGTTTTCTCTTGGTCATAATTCCCTCATAAGTGTTGTGGCTTAACGACCGTAGTGGCCCTATTGCGGCAACTAGGCGACGACCAGACAGTGGTGATGCTGCAACTGCAACGGTGGTGGTTTGATAGTGATCACGCTTAACGGGAGACAATGGTGCATCCCTGGTGGTGGTTTGGTGGTTGAATAAAACAAATTTTTAAAGGGGTCTTTGCATATGGAGGCTCTTGAATAATGTTATTTACTTATAAAGGCTTCCAAAGATTAAAGTTATGCATAAAGATTACCGTTACGATGTCGTTCCTATCTTCTTGTCCGCCTGCATCCATCGTTGGCCAAGCGGAAGGTGTTGGGATGGTTGAGCACAACCTGTTCACCCCAACTTCAATAACACACACCTCTCCAAACACCACCTCGTCTGCGGTCGTCCATAGGGTTGTAAACGAGTCGAGCTTGAGTGAGCTCTGGCTTGGCTCGTGTTCGGCTCGTTTGAAACTGCTCGTGTTTGAAATCGACACTTGTTCAAAATCGGCTTGTGAATAGTGTGTTCGTGTTCAATTCGATTTAAATATTCGTGCTCGAGCTCTGCTCGTGTTCGACTCGAAGTTGGCTCGTTAAAATTAAATTGAAAAAAAAAGGTGTAAATTATTGAATTCGAACTGAACCCAAAAGAAAGTCCTAACAAAATTACCACATAAGATGTTATGATTTAAACTTAGATATATTAATATATAAATAATTATATA
>JXCR01129987.1:0-12220 GCA_002079205.1 Phalaenopsis hybrid cultivar
ATATATATATATATATATATATATATATATATATATATATATATATATATATATAATGCTTTTGTAATTAGATCGTGGCACATGCAATACATCGGTTCAGTAGTTCAAAAAAATCACGAGGATGGAGGAACATGGTAGGAAAAATAAAATGCGAGTAAGCTTCATTTTGACATCTAATGTCGACATTATTGACCCCAAACATCTATCAGATGCATTCTGAGACCAAAAGTTTAAGGATAGAGAAATGTTCGAGATGACTATAATTTTTTTATAAAATTGATTGTAAAATTATGGCGAAGAAAACAACTGCTCTAGAAGTTACGTTGAGCATTGCAAATATTTTATTTTTTTTAGAAAAAAACGACAACAAATTTCTTACGGCCGCCATATTTTATTAGGTCAAATTAAATAAAGCAACTTTACATCACGTAAATTTTTAGAAAGCGAAAAGAAAATAATTTTCCAAATAAAATGTTAAATAATTTTAAAAATAGTATTTTTTTTATTTATTGTTTTAAATAAACACTAAAAAATTAAAATATTTAAAATAGACAAAATTGTCACTTCAACAGATGATTTGTCATGTCAGCATGCAAAATCGTCTGCTAACATCTCGATCTGTACTTATCATGTCAGCGAGCAAAATTGTCTGCTAGATTAAACATTTATTATAGAAAAAATTATTGATGATAAATATGTTATTAATATTATATTATAAAATCATAATATTAAGTATATTTAGTTTAGTTAGTAGAGTAGGAGGATCTCAACTTTGAGGTTGTAGGTTAGATGGGTAGAGTTTTTTTAATTATATGTTTAAATTATTTAATTTTTCAAAAATTTATATAATTAAAGTTATTTTCAATTTTTTGGTACTTGAGATTATAATACTTATTAAATTTTATACAATTTAAATTTATTTGTTAAGCTTAAAAATATAATTAAACAAGCTCTATTTCTCCCAAAAAAAACCACCATAAGATCTTAACCCACAATCTCAAAATTGATAGCCCTATACTCTACCAACTATGCTAAATTTACTTACTATTGTATACTTATAATATAATATTAATAACATATATATTTATCCCCAATAATTTTTGTATAATAAAATCTTCACCTCACTAGCAATTTTACGTGCTGATGTGGTGAATAAAAATCATGTCATGGGCGATTTCACATGCTGACATGACGAAACCACCTGCTGTCACGACGATTTTTGTCTATTTGAAATATTTTATTTTCTCAGTGCTTATTTAAAATAATAAATTTATAAAAAAATGTAATTTATAAATTTTTGCAAAAAAATTATGATAGTGATTTGAAATAAAAATCATAGAAAGGTATCCCAAACATGACATAAAAGTTATTATTGATGTGTTAATGATAGATATATTTAGTAATTTTATGTGCTACTTTGAAAGAAGATGTCATAAATATGTAGCCAATGAATGTATTTGTATTTATTAATATGCAAACTTGAGCACATCTATAATCAATTTACAAATGAACTTTTAGTCTTTGTGTCAAAATAATTTAAATTTATAAAAATTTGCCTCGAATGGAGACTAATCAATTTATTTATAATTTAAATTCGAAATCATATGATATACATTTTGATGCTTATGCCCCGACCAAATTTTTAGATGAATAAAAAATATATTTCAAAATTTTTAACTTATTTGAAAATATTTATTTAAAGCTTGATGCGTGCTAGAAAGTTCGCTGTGGTAGAGGAAAGGACTATCGTCTTAGCGTTGTACAAAAGTTCAGCATACATGTAGATGAAAAAGAAACAAACTGTGATGACTCCAAAAGTTTTTATGTGGAAAACTCGTAAAGGGAAAAATCATTGGGTCTGGCCTAGCTGCAGATATTCATTATTGAATTGATGATTACAGAAATTCTTTATCTCACATACGGGAAAATGATAACTATATTTTTCAGATTACAATGTTAACTGGCGGTCGACAACGGTCGATGGTGGTTGACGGCGATTGGCTGTGGTTGTTGTTGATGACAGTGGTCTGCGGTGGTCTTCGGCGGACGGTGATGGTTGGCGGCGATTAACGGTGGTCGACAACGGAGGTCGGCGGTGGTCGGCGATGATCGACGATGATGTTGAGTTGCAGCTTCTTCTCAAGGTTCAGGCTCTCTCCCTATGCTTCATTTTCCCCTCACGTGAGAGGTGGGGGTCTATTTATAGTGTTCTGGGTGCAATTAATGCATGAATATGAACCATTTTGATCGGACGGTCCGAAGAGCTTCTCTCGATCATATAGTGTTTAATGGATAATTAGGTGCTTTAATGATTTCATAATTGAGTGATCTTGAGCTCGTTAGATTCGACTTGTCGAGCCGCTCGATTCGAGTATAAACTTATCATATTCGACAACCCTTTGATCTTCCAAATATTTCCGGAAATCTTTTAAATGTGGTTCAATGACTTGATCTAGGCTTGATTTGATTCGGATTGGACTAGTTTTTATATTATTAGGTCCGTCTTATCGAGCCGGTCAGTTTGACTTTAAGTTTGCTGAAATCGGAGCTTTGGATGAATTTTTATCAAGATCTGAACGTTTTTTGTTCAAAATATTGTCTCGGGATTTGTGTCATGTCTTGAGCTTCGTGTCGGACGATGAAAATTTGTTGGTGGCGTGTCAAAGCTTTTATATTTTATTATTTTTTCATGACTTAAATCTTTTAATTAAATTCACTTTCTAAAGTCGCTGTTACATGAAATTTTTAGAGAAAATGTTTATTTTAAAGTCTTTATTTTATTATATTTTTTATAATATTTATATTCTAAGATTTTTTTCTTTAAGGATTTTTTAGATTTTTTAGATTTTTAGAAATATATATTTAGTTTCAACTTTGGGTAGCTGTATGTCACCTCCCAAAAGAACCCTTAAGAGAGGTGGGCAGCCCAGGACTTAAATACTGATTTTTGGCCCTACACCTAACCGATATGGGAGTATTTGTCCGTGACATTCTCCTCCACCCAATCACGTGACGCTCTTGTCACAGATCGGCTCCACCGAGGGTCCCACTAAACCATAGAGAGTCCACACACCTGACAGGCATTAATCTGCTCTGATACCACTTGTCACCTCCCAAAAGAGCCCTTCAAAGAGGTGTGCAGCCCAGGACTTAAATACTGTTTTTCGGCCCTACACCTAGCCGATATGAGACTATTTGTCCGTGACATGTAGTTTTTTAAAAAGGTGGTTGCAAAACTGTGATGCAGAAAATAATTTCTTAAAAATGTTGTGGTTGGAATTATGAATATATATTTTTTCGATAAAATTCATACAACAACTTTATTACAGTCACTACACTATAATAGTTCAGATTAAAAAAAAAAACTTCTAGAAAGCAATAAGAAAGCAGTTCCCCAAACAAAATTGTGGTGTCAGACTGAAGCGCAATGCAGACAGAAAGTTGTCCCAAATAGATTTTTAAAAGTCTTCTAAATTTTTTTTTTTTGAGAACTTGTATATTTTGCCAAGTTTTTTGTCTTTTAAAATGTTTAGAATATATGCACCTTAAAAAAATTTTATTTTATGATATTTTAGAGGAATCTATACTCTCTAAAATTTTAAATAAACCATGGTTTTTATCTTATGAAATTTTTCAAAAAATGTATACTAATTTTTCAAAAAAAAATGTATACTCTTGAAGGCATGATAACAAAAATAATAATAGTCATTATATTATTATCATTGGATGCAAATATAGAAGAGTGTGTCATTTCTCATTTAATGTGAATTTTTTTCAAATTTATGCATCTTGATTTAAGCATCTCATTTAATGGATCTTTATTCATATCATATTAGTCATTATTGTTATAGTATATGACAATTTCCATAAAAAAATGTCCATATAATTAAATGATAAAGATTAATTGAATACCATGCAAAAGGTCAAGAAGACACAATATAGTTTGATATGATTGGATCCTTGTGTGCTTCTATATCTAAAGTGGTGTGATTTACTAATCTTATTAGCCTATGATTGTATTATAATTAAAATACTTTCCAATTATGTTAAAATACTTTATAACCTTTTGATGTCATGTTCATGCTATTATTTTTCAATGTTATTATGTTTTTAATTGTATACAATACATTATTTTGACATGGTCTAAAAATAAGAAAATCATGTTGCCTAAAGACAAATCATGATATAATACTTAAATTCTAAATATTTGAAAAAGCAATTCATTACCATCCAAATCTTGACTTCAATAAACTTATAGTTGAAATAAACATCTTTATTATAAAATATTGATGATTCCAAATGTGTCATAATGCGATGCCAAATAAAGTAATCGTAACAAAATTTAAACTTTATGATACTGTCATATTAACAACATAATTATTAATTTTTGTCTCCAAATGGACAAAATGAATGTCTATATAAAAAGAATTATAATAAGCACAAAATCATAAATTTAATGTCATTAAGACATGTAAATGCCTCAGGATTGATCCATGCAGGTAATAAAATAAAATGTTCGAGAAATTTGTCTGCAATTATTGAAATGTCACTTCAAATAAATTTAAATCAATTTTTAGCGTTCACATGGAAAAGAAAGAAATGGGAGAGAACCTTGCGCTATGTATGGTAATCAAATAATTTGTTTGATTCTGATTGCTCGTCTAATTGTCATCAGCCAATTATCAATCTTTGAGTGTCATTGTCACATGACTAGATATTTGGTATATGCATGTCGTTTACTGACGATCATCTCCTGAAGATTGATACTTGTTGCTGACACTAGCATTAACCAACAAACACGTGTCTGTTGATCAAACTAACAATTCATATTTGATAAAATAATCTCCTCCAATTGACTACTTTGTGGATTTAACTCAATAATGTTATTGGCTTTTTTGGTTGTTGGAATTTTCATAATATTAAAGAGAGAGTGTGTTTGTTTATCAAAACAATATAAAAACCATATACACATACAAATAAATATATTAAGAAAAATTCATAAGAGATAGGATACTTTTATGTGTAAAAATGTATGGAGAAAAAACTTATTAGGCCCATTTTAGTTGAAATGATTCCACACGTGTGAATCATATATTACAAAAGTTATTTTTCGTGCGACTAGATAAAATGGTAATATAATGCAATGGATATGAATTGTGGGCATAAATTATGGAAGATGACAATATTAAAAGAGTTTTAATCACCAATAAAGTGGATATAAAAACTTTGGTTGAGGAAGCAAATGTCAAAAATGATTGTTTTATTTATAGAAGATGATGATGAACATTAGCGTTCGTTTGGGCCGGCATCGAGTTTGTGTTGTTTGGATAAACAACATTTTGACAGATTTTTCAAAAGTTGTTGCTGAAATCTATGTTTTCTCACCGGTTCAAGCCAGGTGCGGTGACAGCTTTCTAGGTGCGGTGGTAGCTTTCTAGCTACGGTCTGACTTTAAAAAAAAATTCAATGACCACTATAGTTTTTTGAACATCAGATTATTTCAGCGGCTTCAGGATTGTTTTTTTAATAAATTGTTGGTACCCTAAACATACTCTTAAGCTTTTGAGACAATGACTAACATTGATGAATGATGTATGTGTTTACGGAAAGCTTACACCCATTTGACCATAATGAATGCATACATGAATTTTGATGGTGGGTATTGATGTTGATGTTGACAATGGGTATCATGATGATTTGTGGAAGCGTTTTGGTGCCACACCACATTTCGTCTATGTTAGATAAAATCATGTTTTTTCAAAAAAATTATGGTGGGAAGCTGTGTTTTGGAAACTGATCTGGCTAATTTTGATGATTGCTAGAAAGCCACACTTTGATTTTTTTGAAAAAAAAATGTAATAACAATTGTAGTTTTTTGAACAACAGCTTTGAAACGACACCAACAAATTTTTTATCATCCAGCATGAATCTCGGGGCATGATACGAATCTCAAGACGGTATTTTAAGCATGAAACATTCAAATCTTGATAAAAAGTATCCAGAGCTCTGATTTTAGCAAACTTATAATCAAGCCGATCGGCTTGATGAGACGGGCCTAATGATATGAAAACTAGCCCAATTCGAGTCAAATCAAGCTCAGATCAAGTCATGGAACCACACTTAAATGATTTCCGAGCACATTTGAAATATTAAAGGGTTGTCGAATATGACAAGTTTATACTTGAATCGAGCGGCTCGACAAGACGAATTCATCGAGCCGAAGATCACTAAATTCTGACATCATTAAGACACCCAAATGTCCAGTAAACGTCGTATGATCAAGGGAAGCTCTCTGGATTGTCTGATCAAAATGATTAATATTCTTGCATTAATTGCCCCCAAAACAGTATAAATAGAGTCTCATCCCTCTCATGAGGGGGGGCTCAAGTCTGGAGAGCGAGTCTAAGACCTTGAAGAGAAGCTGTAGTTCATCATTGTCGTCGATCATGGTCGAACACCACTGACCTCAGTCGTCGACCACCACCAACCTTCGTTGTCGACCACAGTCAATCTCAGTCGACCATCGCCAACCACCGAAGACCATCACTGATCGTCGTCGACCTTCGCCAACCGTCATCGATCACCACCAACCAGACGTTGTCGATTGACGTTGTAATATGAAAAATATAGTTACTCTTTCCCGCTATAGGATAAGAGATTATTGTAATCATCAATCAATAGTGGATTTTCACAACTAGGTCAGACCCCGTGGTTTTTCCCTTTACGGGCTTTCCATGTAAAAACTTCTGAAATAATCACTGCTTTTTTCTTTTTCATATAAGTGTGTGCAGAATTCTCGTACAATGCTAAGACATAATTCGTTACTCTATCGCCGTGAATTTTCTGGCATGTATCAGTTTGACGTCATTTGTGGGAAATGAAGTCTTGTTCGACGTTGTCTTCAACTCCAAGAAGTTGATCCCTAACTTCGTTTCCTAATGATGTATATCATCTAACTGGCTAAGAAACCTCATTTGCTTCTTGAAGATCTTCTCAGAAGCATTCTTCCAGGCTGGGGGGGCAACCTTCACTGCAGTCTCGGAAGTTCGTTCATGTCAACGTCCCGGGCATGACTGTGGTTGTTATTCAACACTTCCTTAGTATCCCCTCATCGTAATGGAGTTCCTGTTCAACTAGACTAAGAAGCTGATCTCTTAAAGGCCCAATACTTGTTTTGTTTTACAAGCTTGTATGGAAAATACCCCGCTAGGAAAGCAAAAGATTCAAAAGTGGCAACTAACAACTTGTCAAATATTTTCTTGAGTATGACTGCAACCATATTTCCAAGAAAATATACGGTCAATTGCGACCTACGCCATAGTCTCGAGAAATGCAGAGCATCTCTGACACCTCATTCTAGGCTTAATCGATCCCAGGGGGAGTTGATTCAACCTCTTCCATTAGAGGCTATAGTTGTTAAACAAAAGCTTCGACATACAACCTCAGATAGATCAAAAATCCTTGGTAGATTTTCTTCGATCTCTTCCATAACAGGTTACGATCGTCAAACAAAAGCTTCGACCAACAACCTAGGATAGATCAACCATCCTCAGTGGATTTCATATGACTCTATTCATTAAGGGTTAATACCTCTAGCATCTCCGGTTATATAACTCGGGACTGGTCTTACATCCTTATTGGATTCTCCTTTCAACCATGCCTCTGAAAGTCAAGCTCAAGAGGCAAGACTCAATGAGAAGCTACCATGCCCCTAAAAGACAAACCCAAGAGGCAAAATCTCGATAGGATGCTAGCAGTGGACATGGTCCTCACTAGAAATACTCCATGAGAGCATGTGGTTGAGAAGGTCTACTCGAAGACCTCAGAAGGTTACAAGTCACAAAAGATAATAGTTCAAGCTCCTATAAGGCACAAGTTCCGGAAGGCTTGAACCACAAATGCCTCAGAAGGAACGTCAAAAACGTACAAAGAAATACATTATCATCATCTATAAATATTACATCAGATGATTAAAAAGACTACAAATGCCAAAATAAGGGTTGCAACATATCAGCTCATCTTCGAGCGGAGCCGGCATCGAATCTCCAAAATTCTAGTACTTCTGATGATCGTCAGGAGTCTCAAGACATTGCCACCACATAAGCATGAAAATCTTCCCCTCAAAGTGCTGTTGGAAAACTACAACATTTCTTCATCACCTTCGAACTACACCGCAACGAGAAAGAAAATCTTGCTGCTTGCCTACTACACAAGACGGGGACGACTTTCCTCTGAGCCGGAACTCGGTACCGCAACTCTGTGTCGGAACTCAGCATTGCAACTCTGCCCCGTAGCTCGATATCACAACTCTGCGCCGCAACTCGGCTTCGCAACTCTGCGCCGCAACTCGACACCGCAACTATGCACCGTAGCTCGATACCACAACTCTGTGCCGCATTAAATGCTCATAAATAATAATAAATACACATTAATATTAAAATCTAAAAAAGTCAAATTAAATGCTCATAAATAATAATAAATAAAAACTTTTCATATTAAAAAAAAAGTCAAATTATATTAATCTTATTTTCAGAATTAAAAGCCCTCTTCAAATTCTTTAATCTCTTCCAATTCTTTTATAAAAATATTATTTATTTTATTTTAGGCGGAATTCGAACCCCCCTCTCCCACATGAAACAAAAAATGCTAACCAACTAAGTTGGGTTCAACTTTCTATTTTTGTAAGGATAAAAATTATTCTTATACTAAGTTATANCTAAGGAACTTGTATATTTTGCCGATATTTTCGTCTTTTAAAACCTTTAGAATATATGTGTCTTAAAAAAATTTTATTTTATGATATTTTATAGGAATCTATACTCTCTAAAATTTTAAATAAACTATGGTTTTTATCTTATGAAATTTTTCAAAAAATGTGTACTAATTTTTCAAAAAAATGTGTACTCTTAAAGGCATGATAACAAAAATAATAATAGTTATTACATTATTATTATTGGATGCAAATATAGAAGAGTGTGTCATTTCTCATTTAATGTGCAATCTTTTCAAATTTGTGCATTGATTTAAGCATCTAATTTAATGGATCTTTATTCATATCATATTAGTCATTATTGTTATAGTGTATGACAATTTCCATACAAAAATGTCCATATAGTTCAATGATAAAAATTAATTGAATACCATGCAAAAGTTCAAGAAGACACAATATAGTTGGATATGATTGGATTCTCATCCACATTAGGTAGATCTATATTCTTGTGTGCTTCTATATCTAAAGTGGTATGGTTTATCAATCTTATTAGCCTATGATTGTATTATAATTAAAATACTTTCTAATCATGTTTAAATATTTTATAACCTTTGGATGTCATGTTTATGCTATTATTTTTCAATGTTATTATGTTTTTAATTGTATACAATACATTATTTTGACATGGACAAAAAAATAAAAAATCATTTTGCTTAAAGACAAATCATGATATAATACTTAAATTCTAAAATTTTGAAAAGAAATTCATTACCATCCAAATTTTGACTTCAATAAACTTATAGTTGAAATAAACATCTTCATTATAAAATATTGATGAATCCAAATGTGTCATAATGCGAATAAATTGAGGCCAAATAAAGTACTCACAACAAAATTTAAACTTTATGATACTGTCATATTAGCAACATAATTATTAATTTTTGTGTCCAAATGGCCAAAATGAATGCATATATAAAACATTATAATAAGCACAAAATCATAAATTTAATGTCATTAAGACATGTAAATGCCTAAGAATTGATCGACGCAGGTAATAAAATAAAATGTTCGAGAAATTTGCCTGCAATTATTAAAATGTCACTTTAAATAAATTTAAATCAATTTTCATCGTTCACATAGAAAAGAAAGAAATGGGAGAGAACCTTGCGCTATATATGGTTAAGCAAATATGATGATCACTTTAACAAGAAAATTTGTTTGATTATGATTGCTCGTCTAATTGTCATCAATCAATTATCAATCTTTGAGTGTCATTGCCATATGACTAGATATTTGTTATATGTATGTCGTTTAATGACAATCGTCTCCTGAAGATTAATATTTGTTGCTGACACTAGCACTAACCAACAAACACGTGTCTCTTGATCAAACTAACAATTCATATTTTGTAAAATAATCTCCTCCAATTGGCTACTTTGTGGATTTAACTCAATAATGTTATTGACTTTTTTGGTTGTTGGAATTTTCATAATATTAAAGAGAGAGAGTGTGTGTTTATCAAAACAATATAAAAATCCTATACACATACAAATAAATATATCAAGAAAAATTTATAAGAGATATGATACTTTTATGTGTAAATAGATAAAATATTAATATAATTCAATGGATATGAATTGTGGGCATGAATTATGGAAGATGACAATATTAAAGGAGTTTTAATCACCAATAAAGTGGATATAAACCCTGGTTGAGGAAGCAAATTTCAAAAATGACTATTTTATTTATAGAAGATGATGATGAACATTAGCGTCCGTTTGGGGCGGCACTGTAGTTTGTGTTATTTGGATAAACAACATTTTGACAGATTTTTCAAAAGTTGTAGCTGAAATCTATGTTTTCTCACTGGTTCAAGCCATGTGCGGTGACAGCTTTCTGGTGCGGTGATAGCTTTGTAGCTGCGGTCTGACTTTTTCAAAAAAAAAAATGCAATGACCACTATAGTTTTTTTAACATCAGATTATTTCAGCGATTTCACGACTATTTTTTAATAAATTGCTGGTACCCTAAACATACTCTTAAGCTTTTGAGACGATGACTAACATTGATGAATGATGTATGTGTTTACGAAGAGCTTACACCCATTTGGCCATAATGAATGCATACATGAATTTTGATGGTGGGTATTGATGTTGATGTTGACAATGGGTATCATGATGATTTGTGGCAGCGTTGTCGTGCCGCACCACATTTCATTTATGTTCGATAAAATCATGTTTTTTTCAAAAAAAATTATGGTGGGAAGCTGTGTTTTGGAAACTGATCCGGCTAAATGTGATGATTGCTAGAAAGCTACGATTTGATTTTTTGAAAACAAATGTAATAACAATTGTAATTTTTTGAACAACAGCTTTGAAACTACACCAACAAATTTTATCATCCAGTATGAATCTCGAGGCATGACACGAATCTCAATACGATATTTTAAGCATGAAACATTCAAATCTTGATAAAAAATCATCCAGAGCTCTAATTTCAACAAACTTATAATCAAATTGATCGGTTTGATGAGACGGACCTAATGATATGAAAACTAGCCTAATTTGAGTCAAATCAAGCCCAGATCAAGTCATGGAACCACACTTAAATGATTTCCGAACACATTTAAAATATTAAAGGGTTATCGAATATGACAAGTTTATACTCGAATCGAGCGGCTCGACAAGACGAATCCAACAAGCTCAAGATCACTAAATTCTGACTTCATTAAGACACTCAAATGTCCAGTAAATGTAGTATGATCAAGGAAAGCTCTCCGGATTGTCTGATCAAAATGATTAATATTCTTGTATTAATTGCCCCCAAAATAGTATAAATAGAGTCTCATCCCTCTCATGAGAGAGGGCTGAAGTCTGGAGAGAGAACCTGAGACCTTGAAGAGAAGTTGTAGTTCATCATCGTCGTCGATCATGGTTGAACACCTCCGACCTCAGTTGTCGACCACCGCCAACCTTCGTTGTCGACCACAGCCGATCGCAGTCGACCATCGCCAACCGCCGAAGACCATCACTGATCGTCGTCGACCTCCTCCAACTGTCATCGATCACCACCAACCAGACGTTATCAGTTGACGTTGTAATTTGAAAAATATAGTTACTCTTTCTCGTTGTGGGATAAGGGATTTTTGTAATCATCAATCAATAGTGAATTTTCGCAACTAAGTCAGACCCCGTGGTTTTTTCCTTTACGGGCTTTCCATGTAAAAACTTCTAGAATAATCACTGTTTTTTTCTTTTTCATCTGAGTGTGTGCAGAATTCTCGTACAACGCTAAGACGATAATCTGTTACACTACCGCCGTGAATTTTCTGGCACGTATCAGTTTGGCGCCATCTGTGAGAAATGAAGTCTTGTTCGACATTGTCTTCAACTCTAAGAAGTTGATCCCCAACTTCATTTCCCAATGATGTATATCATTCAACTGGCTAAGGAACCTCTTTTGCATCTTGAAGAACTTCTCAGAAGCATTCTTCCAAGCTGGGGGGGGGGG
>JXCR01129987.1:12264-40310 GCA_002079205.1 Phalaenopsis hybrid cultivar
GGGGGGCAACCTTCACTGCAGTCTCGGAAGTTCGTTCATGTCAATTTCTCGGGCACGACTATGGTGGGGAAGTCATCCCATATTTTATTTATATTATAAGTCTTCGAGAATCTATCCTAGACTGCATGGCAATCTTCACTGCAAACAACATTTTCTCAGTATCCCCTCATCATACTGGAGTTCCTCTTCAGCTAGACCAGGAAGCTGATCTCTTAAAGGCCCAATACTTGTGTTGTTTTACAAGCTTGTATGGAAAAAACCCTCACTAGGAGAGCAAAAGATTCAAAAGCAGCAACTAACAAGTTGGTCAAATATTTTCTTGAGTATGACTGCAACCATATTTCCAAGAAAATATACGGTCAATTGCGACCTACGCCATAGTCTCGAGAAACACAGAGCATCTATGACACCTCATTCTAGGCTTAATTGATCCCAGGGGGAGTCGATTCAACCTCTTCCATTAAAGGCTACAGTCGTTAAACAAAAGCTTCAACATACAACCTCAGATAGCTAAAAAATCCTTAGTAGATTTTCTTCGATCTCTTCCATAATAGGTTACGATCGTCAATCAAAAGCTTCAACCAACAACATAGGATAGGTCAACCATCCTCAGTGGATTTCATATGACTCTATTCATTAAGGGTTAATAACGTCGAGCATCTCCAGTTATACAACTAAGGACTGGTCTTACACCCTTATTGGATTCTCCTTTCAACCATGCCCCTGAAAGTCAAGCTCAAGAGGCAAGACTCAATGAGAAGCTACCATGCCTCTAAAAGACAAGCCCAACATGCAAAATCTCGATAGGATGCTAGCAGTGGACATAGTACTCACTAGAAATACTCCATGAGAGCATGTGGTTGATAAGGTCTCTACTCGAAGACCTCAGAAGGCTAAAAGTCACAAAAGATACTGGTTCAAGCTCCTATAAGGCATAAGTCCAAGAGGGCATAACCTCGTAAGGCTTGAACCACAAAAGCCTCAGAAGGAACGTAAAAAACGTACAAAGAAATACACTATCATCATCTATAAATGTTACATCAGATGATTAAAAAAAGCTACAAATACCAAAATAAGGGCTGTAACATATCAACTCATCTTCGAGCAGAATCAGCATCGAATCCCCAAAATTCTAATACTTCTGATGATCGTCAGGAGTCTCCAGATATTGCCACCACATAAGCATGAAATCTTCCCTTCAAAGCGTCGTTGGAAAACTACAACATTTCTTCATCACCTTCGAACTACACCGCAACGAGAAAGAAATCTCGTTGCTTGCCTGTTACGCAGGACGGGGACAAATTTTCTCTGAGCCGGAACTCGGTACCTCAACTCTGCGCCGGAACTCGGCACTGCAACTCTGCCCCATAACTCGATATCACAATTCTGCGCCGCAACTCGGCTCTGCAACTCTGTGTCGCAACCCGACACCACAACTATGCACCGTAGCTCGATACAAAAACTTTGTGCCGCAACTCGACACCTCAAGTCTGCACTGTAGCTCGGTACCACAACTCTGCACCGCAACTCGCCGCAACTCTGTACCGTTGAACCATAACTCGACACCGCAACTCTGCATGGTAGCTCGGGACCGCAACTCTTCATCGTAGCTCGACACCGCAACTCTGCGTCGTAGCTAGGAACAACAACTATGCACCATAGTTCGCACCGCAACTCTGTACCTTAGCTCGGTACCACAACTCTGCACCGTTGTCACGCATTGTCACGCTGTAACGTGTTGCCGTGCCACACTACCGCAATGCGTTGCCCCGTCGCGTCGTCGCATCGCTTCACTGCAGGGCCCTGCCTCGTTGCGCCTCCGCATCGCGCCTTCGCGTAGCTTCGCAACGTCGCGTTGCCCCACCGTATCACGCCGCTGCCACGCCTCACAGCGCCGCGCCGATGCGTCGTGTCGCTTCGCTGCAACTCCCTGCCGCATCGCTCCGCCACAACGCGTCGTCACGACGCAACGCCACACCTCTACTCTCTCTTTTAGACCACTATTTATATGCTCAAGAAGAGTTTTGACAAATAAATGCACATTAATATGAAAATCTAAAAAAAATTACAAGCATTAAATGCTCATAAATAATAATAAATAAAAATTTTTCATATTAAAAAAAAATCAAATTCTATTAATCTTATTTTCAAAATTAAAAGCCCTCTTCAAATTCTTTAATCTTTTCCAATTCTTTTATAAAAATATTACACACACACACACATACATAAATGCTTCAGATATTGATATTTTCGGAAGATAAAAAGGATATCGTCTGAAAATAGTGGCAATTGATATGACACAACAAATTTTCATCATCCGACATAGATCTCGAGGTATGACACAAATCTCGAGACGATATTTTAAGCCTAAAACATTCAGATCTTGATAAAAGTCATCCAGAGCCCCGATTTCAACAAAATTATAGTCAAACTGACTGACTTGATGAGACAGACATAATGATATAAAAACTAGCCCAATTCGAGTCAAATTAAGCCCAAATTAAGTCATTAAACCACAATTAAATGATTTCTTGACACATTTGCAAGATCAAAGGGTTGTCGAATATGACAAGTTTATACTCGAATCTAGTGGCTCGACAAGAGGAATCCAATGAGCAGAATATCACTAAATTGTTACATCATTAAGACACTCAAATGTCCAGCAAACATCGTATTATCAAGTGAATCTCTCTGGATCGTCTGATCAAAATGATTCATATTTTCGCATTAATTGCACCCATAACACTATAAATAGAATCTCATCCCTCTCATGAGGGNCCACTGATCGCAGTCGACCATCGCCGACCGCCGAAGATCATCTGTCATCGATCACCACCAACCAAAAGCTATCCGTCAACGTCGTAATCTGAAAAATATAGTCACCCTTTCTCATTTGTGGGATAAGAGATTTCTGTAATCATTAATCAATAGTGAATTTTCACAACTGTGTCAGATCCCGCGGTTTTTTCATTTACGGATATTCCACGTAAAAACTTCTGGAGTAGTACTGTTTTTTTATTTTTGTTTGAGTGTATGCAAAATTTTAGAAAAACATTAAGACGATAATCCGTTACTCTACTTCCGTAAATTTTATGGCAGACATCATGATTCATCGTTCCAATTGGCCCCAAATAAATCCTTAGAATGATTACTCCTAGATCTCAACTTTTTATTGCTTTAGATGTTAGTAGTTTCCATAGAAGTTTCCAATTGGGTGATTGATAGGATTTAAATTTTGACCAGATCAGTCAATCCCAATTCCAACCCTTTGATCAAAGGTGCAAAAAGAAGCGCTTTTCTCTTATTGGTGGAGCCCATAGCAGCCATAGCTGCTCTGCTGTCTTGCTGGCGTTCNCGCAGAGCACAATGCAAGCATTGAGTCTGTTAGACAAGAGCTACAATCATTGCACCCAGAGGACTCCCAAATTGTTGTCCTTAAGCATAATGTTTGGCGTGTTAAGGGCCTTATCCAGGTATTATTTTGCAGTGAAACTATTTTTACCATGAATTCTATAGGAGGCAAATATCATTTCCTTGAAGGCCCCATATAGTTTTAGAAAAGTAAGCGTTATGCACTCAGTTGTTTCTGAAGATGCTTATAATGCTCTTTTACTTTCTGTTTAGGCAGGCAATTGAATGTTTTGAATCATATTTTTTTTTTCAATGGTCTATGAAACAACCTTAAGTGGTTATTTTGCACTTTACCTTTTTCTTAAAACTTCCCAGTTGTTTCTCATCAGCTGAGCTTTTTTCTGGCGTTTGAAGAGTCCACAATTCTTCTTTGATGATTGAAGATTTCAACATAGGTACTTGATAATTTAAAGATAGAGCACTCATTCATGCTAAAATAATAAATTTTTAGAAGTTTTATTTTAAGCATTCATGCATTAAAATGCTAGTATGCCTGGGGCTTCGTTTATTAGTTGAGCATTGTTATGACTCATTTTTCATAGTTATGGTTTATAACTTGACTGTGCTATTTAGTAGGACCCACAGGTGTTAATTTGCCGAACTTTAAATATGCATGACATTGCCCGGGTTAATTTTAGTGAAAAATTTACTTTCTTAAAGATATTGCTTGCTTTAGGTTTAACCATACCACAAGAGTGCTTACTGCATGACACACAAACCTATTATGTGCTTTAATTGCAGCATCAATTAGCCCAATTTTTTTTGTCAGTTTCTTTGCAAGCCCTTTTTAGATGTGGTTGCAATTTTTTTGTAAATGTGGTTGTAACATTGCAATGAGAAAAATTCTGAAAGTCCATATCATTGGGAAATTTTTTTGTCAGTTTCTTTTGCTCTTGCAAATACTCAAGTTCTGAATGATTTCAAAATCTATATAAAGTCCATGGTTATTTCTTAAGTCCAATGAAATATTTTGAAATGAGAGTCTGCTCTCAAGACTTAGGGTCTGTTTGGGGCAGCTGTTGATTATTTATAATCTGCTGATGAACAAATTATTCTGATAATCTGCAGATTATCAGAAGAAGCTGACTTGCTGTTTGAGGCAGTCTATTCAGAACAACTTACTGAGAGCTGTTGTTGAATAAATGACTATTCTACTACTGTTTGGTTAAGCAATTTGCAACAGAACTGTTTATAAAAAATAATAGATAAAACAGATGTCTCAAAATATTACAGTTCATTTATAAAAATTAAAATACATTGCTCATCACTTCGTGAGTATCAAAACAAATAAAATAAGAAGAAATACAATTACAATTATAAGTAAAAATATTAAAACGTTTAATTTAAAACTCAGACGTCGTCTTTCTTCGGCGGCACTGTATTCTTGGGAAACCATTGTAACACGATCACTGTCTCCATGGGAGTATGTCGGCGTGTCGGTCCAACGGAAGAAACCGCTTTTTGCTGAAACACCCCTATGACAGCCGTAAAATTGTCTCTCACTGCTATGCAGCTGGCGTAAGAGAACCGGTAGTTCGCAGTAACACAACACAACTCGGGTGGTTCCTGAAATCCTAGAGCTCATACTTCTCCTGAGAAAAAACAATCAAAAGACGAGGTTGAAGTTAAAGTAAGAAAGTAATAAAACTTACTTTGAAATACGATATGTAACAAAGATCATTTGCAATTTGTTCCGGAATAGTTGCGAACGATGGATCCGATGGCTTAATGTTTTGCGCTGCTAAGCTCACAAGTATCTGTATACCTTTGGAGAAGTATCGACTAATTGTTTATGATGAATGTTGAAATCGCTCCATAGCTCATCTAACTGATTTATTCTGCGAGAGAATGTATAATGTTATGACCAACACCTCTCTCGTCTTCGTTTTAGAAGAACCTTAGAGGCCGTGGTTACGACATAAGTCATGTAGAAGATCCATAAAAATGGGCACAGTCATTTGGAAAATACAGTTGAACTTTATCGGATGTCCAACAAGCATCTCACTCACCCATTTGTCCCCAACATATGAGGACGTCATTCATGGTATCCGTCTAGTGCTGGAGCGGTAATATTCCAACAATAGTATCGCTATAGCTGCGACCCATGCCATTCTTTTACGACGTTCTCGAAGTGGATCCATCCTGAAATTAGAAATGCATTAAGATTAAATAATATATGGAAAAGCGGTAGGAAAATAAAACAGTAGTTTGAAGTACATCTAGTGAACAAAGCAGCAGAAAAATGATATAAATTGTTTAGAAGTGCAAAGCATCAGAACATGAAATACATAAAATGAAATACATTCAATGACAGGTTAACAAAACAGACTTATTCTTTTATTAAATCACGTAAATATTCAATTCGCAGATCGTGCCGTATGACCATGAACATTTGCCTACGAGTAGGGTCCTCAAGTTTTTTGACACATTTTGTCTGAAAGCGCATATCAGCAGCTACTTTTGGAATAATACCTAAAATGACAACGCAGTCCCATATGGTGCTGTCTGGGGGAGGCGAAGTTGAAAAAGCAGCAATTAGTTCCTCAAATGAGCTTTTCACGAAACTATTCTTCTCTTTCTTCCTCCTGCTAAGTCTAGGCCTTTTGAACATTGAACTGGACTCTCCCATCTCTTTTTGGTTAATATTATATCCTTCTTCATCAGCTATGCCCTGTTTTGGTGGCAAATGATCTGGTATTCCTGCAAATCCCAACTCACTTGGGTTGAATGCATGCTTTCCAGTTGTGACAACCCCCTTAAACATCATGTCCAGTTTTTCCTCGAATTCTGGCTCAATTCCGCACTGCCTATATTTTTGGCTGTTGGCATGACCTGCAACATTGAATGAAATTAGAGGGGTATAGGAATTAACCAAAAATATTAGAATTAACAAAATAAGTTTGTATTTATTACCTCCAATCTTTCAGCCCACCATTTATTTGGAGCATTGATAGTTCGTTTAACGGGATCCAACCCAATCCGGTAGATCCACGTTTCAACTCATTTCATATTTTTCATTCCTTCTTTAATTGGTCAATTTGTTTTTAAATTTAAGTCTGTCGTAATCTTTTCTAATCAATTCTTTGAACCTCTTAGCAATATTTTGCCAACATTCCTTATTAAAATACGTGGTTGGTCTGTTCCCCAGTTCAATTTATTTAATACATAAATCACAAAAGATATTCGTTACTTCTTTATCCCACATTGTGGACAGACCCCCTTCAGTCGCTTTAGATATTTTGAAACTATATGAAACATAAAAGAAAATATTTACTTTCTAAATGTGTAAAAAAAATAGTCCAAATTCAACCAGATCAATTCCACAACTTATAAAGTAATTCTATGCAATTTCAAGAAATGACAACTTTCCACAACATTGCAATTTACAAATAAATAAATAAGAAAAGGTAAACGAGAGGTTTATGTGGTTCGGTCAATGACCTACATTCACAGAAGACAATCCACGAAAATTTTATTAAGCAAATCTGTAAGTTTACATAGCTATGAACCTTAATTGAAGTTGACTACAACATGCTCTCAACTAAATAAGCATCATACATAGCACTAAAAAATCCTCCATACTCTAACAAATAACAGGAACCGAAAACAGATTCATTTGGTACTCAAACCTGCAACAATTACAACTGCAAAATATCGAATGCAACTCTGCAAGGAAATAAACTCCAACATCTCTGTTTAGCTAAACCGCAAACTGCAATTTCTTCAGTAATCAAGTTGTTTAAAATTGTTAAGATGTTGGAGCTTATTAAGAGTGGCGGACGATCCAACGAAAAATAACATAATCCCTTACGCACTTATTTTTACCGCCGGCCCGAACGCGTTATTCAAACGCCACCCTGACATTCCGAAAACGCTGAACGCATCTTTAAGCCGCGTCAAACAGATCCTTAGATGAACACTGCTTAAGATACTCTTGAGTTGTACATGTTTTATACAAATAAATCATTTACACATTTTTCCAATGCCCACATGTTTTATACAAGGTTCGAGAATGTTTCGTCGGCTAATCGGGCGTCTTGTCTATAGGGCATGATTGTAAGTTTCACCAAACTAGTCTGATCGTCTTACATGCAAGGATTGGAGTTCGCGGGTCTAGTAATTTTGAAATAAATGTCAAAATCTTAAAATAAGAGTCTACAAATCCAAATCAACCCAACTAGTCCGATTCTCTTCGTAAGGACTGGAGTTGACGAGTCTAGTAGTTTTGAAATAAATGTCCAAATCTTGCAATAAGAGTCAGCAAGTTTAAATTAACCCAACTAATCTGATTCTCCTACCTATAATGATAGGAGTCGACAGGACTTATGCTTTAAAAAGCTTAAATTGACAAAATTAATTACCCCTTTTATATATAAAAAATTAAAAATATTTAATACCCTAATGATGGCTGTTTTGATCGAAGATTTCAATTGGAGGGGTTACTCTTTAAAGCTAATTTTTTTTTTAAATAATCAACTGATATTTAAGTTAAAATTCAATTACTAAAAGCTAAAAACAAAATTTATCCTCAATTGCAACAGTTTGTCGAGGGTGACAAATTCCTGATTAACTTCAGCTCACAAAAAACGAATGCAATATTGAATGTATCAATATATTCACAATCAAATTAATTGCATGCCAGCAATGATGTGAATCTAAGTACTCTGTCGGCGTGGTTTTGCCGCCAAATGACTCCATAAAATAGCAGTTACGACTAGGGTTCTCTGATCGTGTGGTTGCCGCCAAATGACATCATTATATTACGGTCATGGCCGCAACCTGTATGTTCCCCAATGACTTTTTATACTTTAAGTTGTGAATCATAAAAGTGCAACTGATTGGCGTAAATTATTATGTTAGTTAAGGTCGACTTAAATTTGTTCTCTTAGACAAAAATTCACTCCACTTTTACAAGGATATTTTGGACGACACAACCCATGGCTGTTGACAAAAATCTTTTTGTCAGGTTGGGTCGACTACCTCCTCTAACTAAGTAGATCAAGGGCCACGACGTCTCGGAATGATGGAGCCATAGGATCTTGATTTGGTTTCATTTTCATTCCTCCATCATCCGCTTTAAACTTTAAGTTGTGAATTTTTGCAATTTAAAGTCTTAAATCTGTTGTTGTTATATGTTGAATACTTAATTCTTAATAACTAGCCTTAATTGAAAGTGTTCTCTTGTTATCGGGAGGTGTAATTAACCATAAATGTTTGCGTCCATGGGAAACCTAGAACCTTAAATCAAAAAGTCCTCGCTAAATGAGGGTGAAATCCTGGGTTATGTCTTAACTACAATCCAATCTGCCTTCTGAAAGTTCTCAATGACTAGCTTTAATTAAAAGCTCTTTCAAAACAAAAATAAAACAAAATGCAAAGAGTTGTCTGGGGAGTGTTCTTGAATTTTTAGAACCCACATATTTCAGATGAATTTAGGGGCATCACATCAAATTTGTTAAAAAAAAATGGTTAGAGAGAATGCTATAAGAATTGAATTTGCTCGACGGAAATACTTAAACCAATTGATTATTTTTTTTCTTAATGATATCCTAGTTTTCTCGTGTGTAGGACTGTTGATTATGTCTTACAATGGTGGCTTGCTCTGAATAAGTTTAATTCTACTTAATATATGAAATTTGAACATGTTTGTGTGTGTTAACACATGCACAAACACACACACACACGTATATATGCCCTATTTCCTGTTTGTGCTTCATCGATGAAAATATAGCTCATCATCATTATATATCCTATATGNAGAAATAAAATATTTAATCCGAGTGACCAACTATCGGCCACTACGTCGTTTTGCCAATGAGATGTATGGTGAAGTGGTAGTCGACGGTTGGTCCTCTGGACGTGATGTGTCCGACAGAATATTTTATCCTAACTCGGGCCCAAATTAGACTAATCACTATGTATGCAAATGTGTCCGGCAGAATTATTTTAATATTTTATATTCTTGCCATATTTTGTATTTACAAATCGTCAATAATCAAAAGTTATTGATGATGTGTTAATAATGTATGGATTTAGTAATTTTATGTGCTACTTTGAAAGAAGATGTCTTAAATATGTAGCCAATGAATGTATTTGTATTTATTAATATGCAAACTTGAGTCACATTTATGATCAAATTACAAATGAAATTTTAGTCATCATGTAAAAATAATTTAAATTTATAAAAAAATTGCCTCTAATGGAGACTAATCAATTTATTTATAATTTAAATTCGAAATCATATGATATACATTTTGATGCTTATGCCCCTACCAAAGTTTTAGATGAATAAAAAATATATTTCAAAACTTTTAACTTATTTGAAAATATTTATTTAAAGCTTGGTGCGTGCTAGTAAATTCGTTGTGGTAGAGGAACAGACTATCGTCTTAGCGCTGTACAAAAGTTCAGCACACACATAGATGAAAAAGAAATAAACTGTGATGACTCCAGAAGTTTTTACGTGGAAACCCCGTAAAGGGAAAAATCACTGGGTCTGACCCAGTTGCAGAAATCCATTATTGAATTGATGAATACGGAAATCCCTTATCCCACATACGGGAAAATGGTAATTATATTTTTCAGATTACAATGTTAATTGACGGTCGGCAAAGATTGACAACGGTCGATGGAGGTCGACGGCGATTGACGGTGGTTGTGGTTGATGGCAGAGGTCTGCGGTGGTTTTCGGTGGACTGTGATGGTTGACGGCGATTGACGGTGGTCGACGACGATTGACGGTGATGCTGAGTTGTAGCATCTTCTCAAGGTCTCAGGCTCTCTCCCTATACTTCATTTTTCCCTCATATGAGAGGTGGGGGTCTATTTATAGTGTTCTGGGTGCAATTAATGTAAGAATATGAACCATTTTGATCGGACTGTCCGGAGAGCTTCTCTCAATCATACAACGTTTAATGAATATTTGGGTGCTTTAATAATGTCATTATTGAGTGATCTTGAGCTCGTTAGATTCGTCTTGTCGAGTCGCTCGATTAGAGTATAAACTTATCATATTTGACAATTGTTTGACCTTCTAAATGTTTAGAGAAATTTTTTAAATGTGGTTTAATGACTTGATCTAGGCTTGATTTGACTCGGATTTGACTGGTTTTTATATCATTATGTCCTTCTTATCGAGCCGGTCAGTTTGACTATAAGTTTGCTGAAATTGGAGCTCTGGATGAATTTTTATCAAGATCTGAAAGTTTTAATTAAAAATATTACCCTGAGATCTGCGCCGTGCCTTGAGCCTCATGTCGGACAATGAAAATTTGTTGGTGGCGTATCAAAGCTTTTATCTTTTATTGTTTTTTCATGACTTAGATCTTTTAATTCAATTCACTTTCTAAAGACGCTGTTACATGTGATTTTTTGAGAAAATGTCTATTTTAAAGTCTTTATTTTATTATATTTTTTTTTTGTATTATGTATATTCTAAGATTTTTCATCTTTAAGGATTTTTATGATTTTTTAGATTTTTAGAAATATATATTTAGTTTCTACTTTGGGTAGCCGTAGCTTCTTAGAAATGTTGTGGTTGGCATTATGAATATATATTTTTTCGATAAAATTCATACAACAACTTTATTAGAGTCACTGCAGTATAATAGTTCAGATTAAAAAAAAACATCTAGAAAGCAATAAGAAAGCAGTTCCCCAAACAAAATTGTAGTGTCATAAAGCGCAATGCAGACAGAAAGTTGTCCCAAATAGATTTTTAGAAGTCTTCTAAGATATTTTTTTTTAAAACTTGTATATTTTACCCAGGATTTTGTCTTTTTAAAATGCTTAGAATATATGCACCTTAAAAAAATTTTATTTTATGATATTTTAGAGGAATCTATACTCTCTAAAATTTCAAATATAATAATAGTTATTATATTACTATTATTGGATGCAAATATAGAAAAGTGTGTCATTTCTCATTTAATATGCAATTTTTTCAAATTTGTGCATTGATTTAAGCATCTCATTTAATGGATCTTTATTCATATCATATTAGTCATTATTGTTATAGTATATGACAATTTCCATATAAAATGTTCATATAATTAAATGATAAAAATTAATTGAATACCATGCAAAAGTTAAAGAAGACATAATATAGTTGGATATGATGTGTGCTTCTATATCTAAAGTGGTGTGATTTACTAATCTTATTGGCCTATGATTGTATTATAATTAAAATACTTTCTAATTAAGTTAAAATACTTTATAACCTTTTGATGTCATGTTTATGCTATTATTTTTCAATGTTATTATGTTTTTAATTGTATAAAATACATTATTTTGACATGGACAAAAAATAAGAAATTCATTTTGGTTAAAGACAAATCATGATATAATACTTAAATTCTAAAATTTTGAAAAAGCAATTCATTACCATCCAAATCTTGACTTCAATAAACTTATAGTTGAAATAAACGTCTTTATTATAAAATATTGATGACTCCAAATGTGTCATAATGCGAATAAATTGAGGCCAAATAAAGTACTCGCAACAAAATTTAAACTTTATGATACTGTCAGATTAACAACATAATTATTAATTTTTGTCTCCAAATGGCCAAAATGAATGTCTATATAAAAAATTATAATAAGCACAAAATCATAAATTTAATGTCATTAAGACATGTAAATGCCTGAGGATTGATCGGTGCGGGTAATAAAATAAAATGTTCGAGAAATTTGCGTGCAATTATTGAAATGTCACTTCAAATAAATTTAAAACAATGTTCGTCGTTCACATAGAACAGAAAGAAATAAGAGAGAACCTTGTGCTATATATGGTAATCAAATATGATGATCACTTGAACAAGAAAATGTGTTTGATTATGATTGCTCGCCCAATTGTCAATCTTTGAGTGTCATTGTCACATGGCTAGATATTTGTTATATGTATGTCGTTTACTGACGATCATCTCCTGAAGATTGATATTTGTTGCTGACACTAGCATTAACCAACAAACACGTGTCTGTTGATCAAACTAACAATTCATATTTTGTAAAATATCCTCCTCCAATTGACTGCTTTGTGGATTTAACTCAATAATGTTATTGTCTTTTTTGGTTGTTGGAATTTTCATAATGTTAAAGAGAGTGTGTGTGTGTTTATCAAAACAATATAAAAACCCTATAAACATACAAATAAATATAACAAGAAAAATTCATAAGAGATATGATACTTTTATGTGTAAAAATGTAGGGAGAAAAAACTTATTAGGCCCATTTTAGTTGAAATGATTCCACACGTGTGAATCATATATTACAAAAGTTATTTTTCGCTCGACTAGATAAAATAGTAATATAATGAAATGGATATGAATTCTGGGCATAAATTATGGAAGATGACAATATTAAAGAAGTTTTAATCACCAAAAAAGTGGATATAAAAACCATGGTTGAGGAAGCAAATGTCAAAAATGACTATTTTATTTATAGAAGATGATGATGAACATTAGCGTCTGTTTGGGGCGGCACCGTAGTTTGTGTTGTTTGGATAAACAACATTTTGACAGATTTTTCGAAAGTTGTAGCTGAAATCTATGTTTTCTCACCGGTTCAAGCCAGGTGCGGTGGTAGCTTTCTAGCTACTGTCTGACTTTAAAAAAAAAAAAATTCAATGAACACTATAGTTTTTTGAACATCAAATTATTTCAGCGGCTTCAGGACTGTTTTTTAATAAATTGTTGGTACCCTAAACATACTCTTAAGCTTTTGAGACAATGACTGACATTGATGAATGATGTATGTGTTTACGGAAAGCTTACACCCATTTGGCCATAATGAATGCGGACATGAATTTTGATGGTAGGTATTGATGTTGATTTTGATGTTGACAATGGATATCATGAAGATTTGTGGCAGCGTTTTGGTGCCACACCACATTTCGTTTATGTTCGATAAAATTATGTTTTTTCAAAAAAATTATGGTGGGAAACTGTGTCTTGGAAACTAATCTGGCTAATTGTGATGATTGCTAGAAAGCTACACTTTGATTTTTTGAAAAAAAAATGTAATAACAATTGTAGTTTTTTGAACAACAGCTTTGAAACGACCTTAACAAATTTTATCATCCAGTATGAATCTCGAGGCTTGACATGAATCTCAAGACGGTATTTTAGGCGGGATTCGAACCCCCCTCTCCCACATGAAACAAAACATGCTAACCAACTAAGTTGGGTTCAACTTTCTATTTTTGTAAGGATAAAAATTATTCTTATACTAAGTAAGANATATGTTTTCAAAATCTATATAAAGTCCATGGTTATTTCTCAAGTCCAATGAAATATTTTGAAACGAGAGTCTGCTCTCAAGACTTGGGGTCTGTTTGGGGCAGCTGAACATCAGGACATGAAGTACATAAAATGAAATACATCTAGTTACAGGTTAATACAAAACAGACTCATTTTTCTACTAAAACACGTAAATATTCAATGCGCAGATCGGGCTGTATGGCCATGACCATTTGCCTACGAGTATGGTCCTTAAGTTTTTTGACACATTTTGCCTGAAAGCGCATATTAGCAGCTACTTCTAGAATAGTATCTAAAATGACAACGCAGTCCCATATGTGCTGTCTGGGGGAGGCGTAGCTGAAAAAGCAGCAATTAGTTCCTCAAATGGGCTTTTCACGAAACTATCTTTCTCTTTCTTCCTTCTGCCAAGCCTAGGCCTTTTGGACATTGAACTGGACTCTCCCATATCTTTTTGGTTAATACTATGTCCTTCATCAGTTATGACCTGTTTTGGTGATAAATCATCTGATATTCCTGCAAATCAACTCACTTGGGTTAAATGCATGCTTTCTAGTTGCGACAACCTCCTTAAACATCATATCCAATTTTTCCTCGAATTTTGGCTCAATTCAGCGCTGCAACATTGAATGGAATTAAAGGGGTATAGGAATTAACCAAAAATATTGGAGTTTATATTTATTACCTCTAATCTTCCAGCCCACCATTCATCTAGAACATCGTAGTTTGTTTAACGGGATCCCAACCCAATCCGGTAGATTCACGTTTTAGCTCCTTCCATATTTTTCATTCTTTCTTTAATTGGTCTATTTGTTTTTGAATTTAATTCTGTCGTAATCTCTTCCAGTCAATTCTTTGAACCTCTTAGCAATATTTTGTCAACCTTCCTTATTAAAATACATGGTTGGCCCGTTTCCCAGTTCAATTTCTTTAATACATAAATCGGAAAAAATATTCGTTACTTCTTTACCCCACATTGCGAACAAACCCTCTTCAGTCGCCTTAGACATTTTGAAACTATATGAAACATAAAAGAAAATAAGTACTTTCTAAATGTGTAAAAAATAGCCCAAATTCATTCAGATCAATTCCACAACTTATAAATTAATTCCATGCAATTTCAATAAATGACAACTTTCCACAACATAATTTCCATAACATTGCAATTTACAAATAAAAGAAAGGTAAACGAGAGGTTTATGTGGTTCAACCAATGACATACATCCACAGAAGACAATTCACGAAAATTTTATTAAGAAAATCTGTAAGTTTACATAGCTATGAACCTTATTTGAAGTTGAACTACAACATGCTTTCAACTAAACAAGCATCATACATAGCACTAAAAATTCCTCCATACTCTCACAAATAACAGGAATCGAAAACAAATTCGTCTGGTACTCAAACCTGCAGCAATTACAACTGCAAAATATCGAATGCAACTCTGCAAGGAAATGAACTCCAACATCTCTGTTTAGCTAGACCACAAACTGCAATTTTTTCAATAATCAAGTCTTGCTTTATAAGTAATAATAAATGCATTACTTAAAAAAATTTTCTTTCAGATGATTGAAGCAAATAAACCCCAACATTTCTTCCACATGATTGAAGAAAACACAATCCTACAGCAAGAGAAATGAAAAAGCCTCCATATATGAGCTCTTTTATAGCTGTTTTTCAGCCTTAAAATGATAAAGGAACATAGCTGACAAATATAAACCCCAACAACACCTTTGTATAGTTGTTTTTCTCGAATCAGTTAAAGGAACATGTCTGGCTTATATGCAATTCAAGGACTTGTGCTATTATATGCAACAATGCCAAGGTAACATTGACAAATTTCACCGCATTCTAACAATGCCAAACTTTCAGATGCTCTCAATCCACAACAAACAAGTACATTTGTGAGTTGCTTAAACGGATAAAATGAGGCACAATTACAGGGAGCCTGCAAAACATTACATACCTAACGCTGAAATTTTTTTTTAAAACCCCATTATACCAAACAAATCTTTCATATGATAGCACAGACACAATTACAGGGAGCCTGCAAAATTTCGGACGAAGGATCCCAATAATAGGAAGGATCAAAAATATCAGACGAACGATCACAGGAAGCTACGAACGATAAAAAATTTCAGACTAACGATGACAGGGAGCCTGCCCAACAATAAGTACTACATTTCATAAATCATTTGATCCCAGTAAACAACAATAACTACTACATCCCATAAACCATTTGATCGCATTAATACGAAAGATCCCAGTAACACGATGGATCAAAAAATTTTGTCCAGTAATAGCATTTCCCAACTAACTATAATTCATACAAATCCAGGCAACGACGCAAATAGCATTTCTCTATAGGGAAGAAGAGATACCTGCAAAAAATTCAAACAACTTTCGATCTACCAACCTAATGCCAGACAGGAAATGGGAGAGCAGAGGGGTGCACGGGATCGAAGAGTCCAGTCATAGACGAGATCGAGGAGCAGAGACGAGATCAGGGGAGTCTGATCGCAGATCTAGGGCAACGACGGCGATATGGGATCGAAGTAGGCGAGACAGGATCGAAGGGCAGCCGAGTAATAATCTATCCCTAAACGCGGAACACAGCCTATTAGGAGCGGCGAACGATCCAACTAAAAAAAACATAAACCCTCATGCGCTTATTTTTACCGCTGGCCCGAACGCATTATTCAAACGCCACCACGGTGTTCCGAAAACGCCGAACGCATCTTTATGCTGCGCCAAACGGACCCTTAGATGAGCACTGCTTAAGATACTCTTGAGTTGTACATGTTTTATAGAAATAAATCATTTACACATATTTTTCCAATGCCCACATGTGCTCTTACCAAAGTATTAAATGTTTAATTACAAGGTTCGAGAATGTTGCGCCGGCTAATCAGACACCTTGTTTATAGGGCATAATTTTAAGTCCCACCTAACTAGTCTGATCGTCTTTCTTGCAAGGATTGGAGTTGGCGGGTATAGTAATTTTGAAATAAACGTCAAAATCTTAAAATAAGAGTCTACAAGTCCAAATCCACCCAACTGGTTCGATTCTCTTCGCAAGGACTGAAGTTGACGAGCCTAGTAGTTTTGAAATAAATGTCCAAATCTTGCAATAAGAGTCTGCAAGTTCAAATCAACCCAGCTAGTCTGATTCTCCTACCTATAATGATAGGAGTCGACAGGACTTATGCTTTAAAAAGCTTAAATTGATAAATTAATTGCCCCCTTCATATATAAAAAGTTAAAAATATTTAATAACCCGATGATGGCTGTGTTGATCGAAACTTTCAATTGGAGGGGTTAATCTTTAAAGCTAAATTTTTTTCAAAATAATCAACTGATATTTAAGTTAAAATTCAATTACTAAAAGCTAAAAACAAAATATATCCGCACTTGCAACAGTTTGTCGAGGGTGACAAATTCCCGATTAACTTCAACTCACAAAGAACAAATGCAATATTGAATGCATCAATATATTCACAATCAAATTAATTGCATGCCAGCAATGATGTGAATCTAAGTACTCTGTCGGCGTGGTTNCATAAAAAGTTAAAAATATTTAATAACCCGATGATGGCTGTGTTGATCGAAGCTTTCAATTGGAGGGGTTAATCTTTAAAGCTAAATTTTTTTTCAAAATAATCAACTGATATTTAAGTTAAAATTCAATTACTAAAAGCTAAAAACAAAATATATCCGCACTTGCAACAGTTTGTCGAGGGTGACAAATTCCTGATTAACTTCAGCTCACAAAGAACAAATGCAATATTGAATGTATCAATATATTCACAATCAAATTAATTGCATGCCAGCAATGATGTGAATCTAAGTACTCTGTCGGCGTGGTTTTTCCGCCAAATGACTACATAAAATAGCGGTTACGACCAGAGTTCTCTGATCGTGTGGTTGCCGCCAAAGGACATCATTATATTACAGTCATGGTCACAACCTGTATGTTCCCCAATGACTGTTTATACTTTAAGTTGTGAATCATAAAAGTGCAACTGATTGGCATAAATTATTATGTTAGTTAAGGTTGACTTATTTGTTCTTTTAGACAAAAATTCACTCTAGTTTTACAAGGATATTTTGGACGACGCAACCCATGACTGCTAACAAAAATATTTCTGTCAAGTTGGGTCGACTACTTCCTCTGACTAAGTAGATCAAGGACCACGACTTCTCAGAATGATGGAGCCANCCATTATATTACGGTCATGGTCACAACCTGTATGTTCCCCAATGACTTTTTATACTTTAAGTTGTGAATCATAAAAGTGCAACTGATTGGCATAAATTATTCTGTTAGTTAAGGTTGACTTATTTGTTCTTTTAGACAAAAATTCACTCTAGTTTTACAATGATATTTTGGACGACGCAACCCACGACTGCTAACAAAAATATTTTTGTCAAGTTGGGTCGACTACTTCCTCTGACTAAGTAGATCAAGGACCACGACTTCTCAGAATGATGGAGCCATAGGATCTTGATTTGGTTTCATCTTCATTCCCCCATCATCCGCTTTAAACTTTAAGTTGTGAATTTTTGCAATTTAAAAGTCTTAAATCTGCTGTTATTATATGTTAAATACTTATTTCTTAATAACTAGCTTTAATTGAAAGTGTTCTCCTGTTATCGGGAGGTGTAGTTAACCATAAATGTTTGTGTCTATGGGAAATTTCGTACCTCAAATCAAAAAGTCCTCGCTAAATGTGAATGAAATCCTGGGTTGTGTCTTAACTACAATCCAATCTGCCTTCTGAAAATTCTCAATCACTAGCCTTAATCCAAAGCTCTTTTAAAACAAAAATAAAACAAAATGCAAAGAGTTGTCTGGGGAGTGTTCTTGAATTTTTAGAACCCACATATTTCAGATGAATTTAGGGGCATCACATCAAATTTGTTAAAAAAAAATGGTTAGAGAGAATGCTATAAGAATTGAATTTGCTCGATGGAAATACTTAAACCAATTGATTAAATTTCTTTTTCTTAATGATATCCTAGTTTTCTCGTGTGTAGGACTGTTGATTATGTCTTACGATGGTGGCTTGCTCTGAATAAGTTTAATTCTACTTAATATATGAAATTTGAACATGTTTGTGTGTGTTAACACATATGCACAAAAACAGAACACACATATATATGCCCTATTTCCTGTTTGTGCTTCATCGATGAAAATATAGCTCATCATCATTATATATCCTATATGTGCTTTAATTTTGTTTGGGGAAAATTACCCATTGCGTAAGATTTTAATTGTGTTAAAAGCATGCATGTATCTGGTATAGTTACAGAAGGGTTTTTGAAGTGTTTGTGCTCACTCTTTCTTTCTATTTTAAAGGACTTTATGTTGTGAAGCAAATTTGCATGGTTTGGCATTTTAGTGGAGCTGTTTCTTTTGCTTTATTTTATTTATTTGGGAAAAATAACCTTGAGAAAATTAATAGAGATAATAAAGCTGCAAGATACTCCTTTCAGAAGTCACAAAAGTTGCATGTTTTTGCAAAATTGACTTGGTTTANAAAAATAACCTTGAGAAAATTAATAAACATAATAAAGCTGCAAGATACTCCTTTCAGAAGTCACAAAAGTTGCATGTTTTTGCAAAATTGACTTGGTTTATTTCCACGACTGTACAAAGACAATGTTCCACTATAGTTGAGAAGGATGCCAACTTAATTTTCTTTACCAAATTATATAAATGTTGAGAGAAAANATTCTTAATAACTAGCCTTAATTGAAAGTGTTCTCCTGTTATCGGGAGGTGTAATTAACCATAAATGTTTGTGTCTATGGAAAATCTCGTACCTCAAATCAAAAAGTCCTTGCTAAATGTGAGTGAAATCCTGGGTTGTGTCTTAACTACAATCCAATCTGCCTTCTGAAAATTCTCAATCACTAGCCTTAATCCAAAGCTCTTTCAAAACAAAAATAAAACAAAATGCAAAGAGTTGTCTGGGGAGTGTTCGTGAATTTTTAGAACCCACATATTTTAGATGAATTTAGGGGCATCACATCAAATTTGTTAAAAAAAAATGGTTAGAGAGAATGCTATAAGAATTGAATTTGCTCAACGGAAATACTTAAACCAATTGATTAAATTTTTTTTTCTTAATGATATCCTAGTTTTCTCGTGTGTAGGACTGTTGATTATGTCTTACAATGGTGGCTTGCTCTGAATAAGTTTAATTCTACTTAATATATGAAATTTGAACATGTTTGTGTGTGTTAACACATATGCACAAAAACAGAACACACATATATATGCCCTATTTCCTGTTTGTGCTTCATCGATGAAAATATAGCTCATCATCATTATATATCCTATATGTGCTTTAATTTTGTTTGGGGAAAAGTACCCATTGCAAGATTTTAATTGTGCTAGAAGCGTGCATGTATCTGGTATAGTCACAGAAGGGTTTTTGAAGTGTTTGTGCTCACTCTTTCTTTCTATTTTAAAGGACTTCATGTTGTGAAGCAAATTTGCATGGTTTGGCATTTTAGTGGAGCTGTTTCTTTTGCTTTATTTTATTTCTTTGGGGAAAATAACCTTGAGAAAATTAATAAAGATAATAAATCTGCAAAATACTCGTTTCAGAAGTCACAAAAGTTGCATGTTTTTGCTAAATTGACTTGGTTTATTTCCACAACTGTACAAAGAAAATGTTCCACTATAGTTGAGAAGGATGCCAACTTAATTTTCTTTACCAAATTATATAAATGTTGAGAGAAAAACATTAAAGAACCAGACAAAAAAATAATGTATTTGTAGTAGATATAAAAAACCTCGAGCTATATTACCTATCGCAACAATAGATGTTTTCAAGCGTCACTGTACTTACCTCTAGCACAANATCACCGTAATTACCTCTAGCACAACTATGCTTTTTTGGGTATCACCATGCTTTCCTAGGAAACCACCATGACTGTAACAACGCTCTCATGCCTGCTTCCTCCCTCTTATATTACATACTTTTTATTTGTTTCTTTTTGTAATTCTTTTTAATTCTATTGATGTGGTGAAAAATCAAATCAAAATTTTGATTAGCTATTGATTTGAATCTAATCTATAGTAGCAATTCTTTTCACAAATGATTGAACTTATTTTTATCCCAAAACGTAGGATAATTTATTTATATTTGTATTTATCATTACCATCACCTGTTTTGAGTAGTATACTATCATGTAGAGCAAAAATGAAGGCTTTACCAAATTAATAAATTTCCAATTAAAGATAAAAATGTTGATAGATATTGCCTTGTAAAGTTAAATCTGTTTGGCATCTTTTATCAAACACCTTTGAAAATTGATTGCGGCTGTAAGATGCTCTAAATTATTAACTTTAGGCATTTTTTGTAAGCATTTCAATGTGGTCTAAGATCCTTTAATTTTATTCAATAGTAGCACACCTTGCAAATTTTTGGTAAAATGTTACTTAAGTTGAATATACTTTGTCTTTTGGGGAAATTCTACATTTTTGGCTGGATGATATTTTTTATTATCACGAAAACGAAGACTATTATCATGCGAATTTCCCAACTCTTTCAAGAACTATTTTGCTAAATTAGAGAAAGTTGTTTTAGATGGTTTGGTCACATTAAGCGTCGACCATCTGATGATCCGATTAGGAGAGTAGATGTTCTATATTCGACTTTTGTTAAGAAAGGCAAAGGTAGGCCTAGGAAGACTTGGGCTTATTGTATAAAAAATGATCTTAATTTTTTAGAACTAAATGAAAATTATGACACTATATAGGACACAATGGAGAAAAAGGATTCATGTAGCCGATTAAGGCTTTGTTGTTGTTGTTATTGTTTAGTAGTTGCAACAAGTTTATGTTTTTATGGTTGAAAATATTACTTTTGCAACTGTAATACCCAACTAATGGAAGTATCACCGATGGTATACTTTTACATATATTCGGATCACCACTCAGATCATTGTCAAGAAGTCTCTACAATGTTATATTATTCCTGGTTAAATTTTAATACCATATTAACAGTTCTCTTTCGGTAACACCATCTTTTTCACCTTTTTTTTAAGGCTTTTTCTTGATTTGGCATCTTTCTCACAGAACTCCCATTTGTTACTTGCTTAACCCTTATTACACGTGCTTTATCAGGTGTGCACACCATAACCTATATTAATGATTCAATTGTTAATGCATAAGTAGTTTTGGTCATATCTTTATCTTGTTAGTTTCAGTTTTTGAGAGTTTAAAGTGGCTTACTAAGGGAGTGCTTACATGTTTGTTGTAGATTTGTTCTTTTCACATAATAAATTCGCGCAACACTTTCACAATCTTAAGAAATCGGAGATAGCTTCAATGTACCACTTATTTGGTCTTGAGCATTGTGCTTTGATTCTTGGCAGTCCTCTATGCAAAACTACTTTCACAGTCACTCTTTCAATTTATTAGTTTTACTAATGTTTATTCTCTTCAAAAAAGGCTGTATAGGAAAAAAATAGCAGTTACCATTATTTCATTTTCTTTCTTCAAAAAAGAAAAAAAAAAGAAATCATAATATAGGAAAAAATGTTAGTCACCATTATGTAATCTTTTTTCTTATCTAAAAGAATAACTAGTTTTTTAAATTTCAATAAACAAAAAAAAATTTAAAATTAAGCTGTTTGTATGTGCTGCTTCTGCTCTTTATTCGTTACTAGTACTAAAAAGGTGCTTGAAATTTTGCCTTGCAAATATCATTACCATTTATTTATCTTTTCATTAAATAATGCGATCTTTGTAAATATTAAATTATAAATACTAATTTGAATCGTTTTTCCATCCATTTTTGCAAATTTTTGAGAAAAAAAAATTATATTATCACTAATTATTCATATGAATTTATACTTTCATTTTCTATCCTAACTTCTTGCAAAACAATTAATTTTTTTCAGATAAAGAAATTTTAATTTCTTCAAAGCATAATAAATGCTACTTATATAACATTGCTTCTACAAATGTATTATGAAAAAGTTTTAACATTCTTTTGAATTGACAATTATTTTGGATATATTTGAGATTGTGTATAATAATATGAAAAACATTTATATATAATATTGCTCTCTTTATATAATGATTCAAGAAGGCCTATGATGTTTGAACAAAAGTTGAATAAGGTTAAAATATTTTATCAAATAAAAAATAGAATGACTATTAAACTGCTAAATGATTTATTAAAGCAATTATTAAATTTTATAATACTTGCACAAAGTGTTCATTTAGTTTAATTATAGTGGAAAGAAAATCTTAGCAATGTTATTAAGTTATTTTTGAAAATTTTTGCATCCAATCTTTGTTTTGTTATCTTTTATTGCTATTAAGCTCTTCTTTATCTTGAAATACTCTTTTATGTTTTAATGTGTTCTTGTCATAACTAATATTCAAGTATTTTTCTCTACAAGAAGTCTATCTTTTTGGTTTTTTCCATATATCAATTGCTAGAGTTTTTAAATTTACATTATTTATTCAAATTACTTGGGCTAATCCGTATCAATTTGTTATAAATAATGTAAGGTAAATATCTTATTAGTAGGCTTAAATATTCTTTGAGAACTTTTGAACTACNACTTATCCAGGTATTATTTTGCAGTGAAAACTATTTTTACCATGAATTCTATAGGAGGCAAATTCATTTCCTTGAAGGCCCCATATAGTTTTAGAAAAGTAAGCGTTATGCACTCAGTTGTTTCTGAAGATGCTTATCATGCTCTTTTACTTTCTGTTTAGGCAGGCAATTGAATGTTTTGAATCATATTTTTGTTTTCAATGGNTTAGAAAGTAGTATACGGCACATTAATAAACTAAGAAACCAAACTAAATAGACTTCATGCAATTATTTAGAAATGACAAATTTTAAAATAAAACAGTATCTTTTATCCAAAGTTTGGTTTTGAATAGTCAAACCCATCAAGTTAGACATGGTAATAACAAAAATTTTATCAGATTCTAGTGATACCAAAGAACTCCATCGAAGTATTATAAATATATCATTATATAGAAAAAAAAAACCTATAAATTGATAAAATCTAATGGTTGAAGTGAGATCAACAATAGTAATCCAAACTTACCCATCATCTATTGAAATGTATTACCCATCAACAAATGGTGAAAATGACACCTCTAGCTTTCAACCATATAACCAACTAGTCCACACGGAGTGATTTAAGGTAAGCATCCAAATATCATTAAAAANGTAGAAAGTAGGATACAGCACATTAATAAACTAAGAAACCAAACTAAATAGACTTCATGCAATTATTTAGAAATGACATTTTAAAATAAAACAGTATCTTTTATCCAAAGTTTGGTTTTGAATAGTCAAACCCATCAAGTTAGACATGGTAATAACAAAAATTTTATCAGATTTAGTGATACCAAAGAACTCCATCGAAGTATCATAAATATATCATTATATAGAAAAAAACAACCTATAAATTGAATAAAATCTAATGGTTGAAGTGAGATCAACAATAGTAATCCAAACTTACTCATCATCTATTGAAATGTATTACCCATCAACAAATGGTGAAAATGACACCCCTAGCTTTCAACCATATAACCAACTAGTCCACACGGAGTGATTTAAGGTAAGCATCCAAATATCATTAAAAACTTCAATAAACATATTTATAAAGTCATGCATGCTAAAGTTATGATTCCACCATAGAAGGTACCAGTAATGAGGGTAAACATAAAAGCTATATCATTGTTCATTGCATGATTGAACCATGTTAAGCTATATCATTGTTCATTGCATGATTGAACCACTAACATGGGATATCAAACTATGATCTGAGTCTGCCTATCGAAGTCTACCTCGCTTCAAAGTCAAAGCCCTTGCTCATCTTGTGTGTCAAAGATTATGTCTCAACTGTGCGATAATCTAATTTGACTCTTAAAAATAGCGTCGTTTTGATGGATCCCACTAGCTATACATAAAATTTTTAGAGCTTCTCGTCGTCATTCTTTTCTCATTTTTGCTGTTCTTTGGCCACTTGTCTTGCTGTAGATTTTCTACCAAGTTTTTTCATCTTATAAAAGTATTAAAAAGCTTTTTTTTGTTGTTCTGGCCTGAATTCATATTTTTGGAGTTATTAATGATGATGACATAGTAAAATGACCACAAGAATTATTCCCAAATGTCATTTTATTAAAAGCTCAACCAATTGAGTTGAGTTTTTTCATTTTTTGTATAGTTCTTGAAAATTGCCTTTTCTTTCCTATACAAAATTTCAGTCCTCGTAGGAATCAATATTACAAAATTGTGGAAGCTTACCTTTTGAGAGTAGAATCCATCCCTTTCTTACTTATGTCTCAATCTTAGGTGCTCTGCCTATGAGTTAACATTTAAGTATGTAGTTACTTGCAATATTCTAGTGCTGGAGGTCATATATAGTTTTTCATTTTTGTTGCCATGCGCTATCACCAAAGTACACATGGTAACCTTCAAGGGTTATCTACTAAAAATTAAGTTGCATCTTTTTTCATTTAGTTATCCAATGGACATCACAATCCTTTTCAAGCCTCAAATTTATTGTATGGTCTCATTAGCAGTTTGGTTTGAAGACTATTAAGTACTACGAGGCAAATGGGAACATATTCAACAAGATAAATTTTCTTATATTTCTTACAACATAGTTAGACTTGAGCCTTTTATGTAAAATAGAGGGAAAAGAAGCATTTGAGTCCAGGATCTATGGTTCCATGGCAATATTTACATTGAGGAAGCATTTCCTATTTCTTAAATCTATTCCATGGATGCATTCACTGTCTTCTCTTGTTTATTTTAATTTTGCCAAACTTTTGTTGGCAATCTCTTCCATGGAAGCATTCTCTGGTTCAACCACTATGATCATTGTATTGATTTTTATTTTTATTGTTGTAATGTCCTATTGGACTTTTATACCTCCCTCAGTTATATCTAGTTTTATATTTCTTTGTTAATATTTAAAGCAAAATAAATAGTGCTTTCATCTGATACTCGTTTTCATATTTATGTCATGGATACTGTCAGCTTTCTACATAATAGATCCATACAAACTTTTGGCCACCATCATAATTGCACTCCAACAAACTCTTAAGATTAAAACTTCGTTATTAAAGTTTTTTATCGATTGAAGTAAGCTGATTTGTTATTAGATTGAATTTGTTGATTTGTTATGCGGTTAGAACACTTTTTGAATTGATCCACAACTGTTATGCAATATAGTGAACTACTGCGATGATGTTTCCCAAGTTTTGGTTCGGTAAATTAACAATTTATATACCTATCTAAAATAATCCACAAATGACATTTCAAACATATCTTCAAAATAAATTAGAAAATTTTTGTTTCACTATGTTTTGCCTCACATCCCCTCTCTTTCTCTCTCTTGTTTTTTGTGTGTGGTTGTGTTTACAATATTATGTGAACGTGGCTTGTGTATTCTTTGACTTCCTGATATTGTATTAACAACCGTTTTTTGGCTTTAGTAAATATACTTTCATTTCTTTTTGCAGGTATCCAGGTCCATTGGTGATATATATCTCAAGAAAGCAGAGTATAATCGTGAGCCCTTGTATGCAAAATTTCGCCTCCGAGAGCCTTTCAAAAAACCGATACTTAGTTCCGAGCCATCAATTTCTGTACATCCACTTCAGCCACCGGATCAGTTTCTTATTTTTGCATCTGATGGACTATGGGAACACCTTAGCAATCAACAAGCAGTAGACATTGTGAATAGCAGTCCTCGAAGTGTGAGTTGTTCTCCTGAAACTTATTTATGTGCATTTTCAGTTTTATTTGTGTTTAAATATTCATTATAGCAAGTAATGTTTTTTCTTATATTTAAGAGTAATAATGCATATATTTTTCTTTGGTTTATTAGTGTCATGATCTCTTTAGATGAGTATCCTCTTCATCTTTTGTGCGGGATGTATAAATAATGGTTATTTTGATGATATTGGCAATTATATATGCCTAAAATTTGCCCTGAACTTGCCAGAAAATTAATGCATCATAGCTGTTAAATTACTTTCCTTTTAATCTTGGCTGTGCATAAGATGTCCTATGGATGATATTTTGATTTGATTGCCTAGGGATATGTTACTGCACTCAACATATACATGACTGACTCCACTAATCATTTTTAGTATGCATTTCATTCAAATGTACAGAAGCAAAAAAAAAATGTCGGAAGGTAATTTCAAGCGTTCTATAGCATGAAAATCATTAATATTAAGCAGTCAAACCAGAAACCATTGTTAACTATTATCAGAATGCATTATAGTCCAGCAAGAGAAAAATTAATCTCCCACAACATCCTAAACATATGGTCTAGAAGAGTTTAATTTTTTACTTCATATATAAGTAATCACTTAGTAATGCAGCAAATCCCATAATTCAGAAACGAGCCATAGCATTTATATAAACAGTTCTGTAGAAAAACTACTTTTCTTGCCCAAGTTTCCATGATAAACAATAGACAAAGTGATGAAATGGTGCTAAGGGCCATTTACATACACACCACACAATTCTTATGCATTTACATATTTAACACCCAAACTTCAATTTTTTACATTTATAATAGTATTACACATTTTTTTTAAGCATAGTTAAAGTGGTACAAGTGTAAAAATCAAACTTTAGATACGGATTGTGAGGTATGTATGTAATTTCCCCAACTAAAAATGTATGTCTATACATTGCAAACAGGCATATAAATGAATGTCCCTACTTACCGATCAATAATCATGGCATTATGAAATAAACTGTTGGCGAAAGAATGGAAATAAATTCATCTCCTGCACTTAATAATCATGCACCCGGAGGTTCTTTCTACATGAAACTTGCATTTGGTGCATCTCTGCTAACTTCACCATTTTCTCCTACTAAACGTTCAGAACTTTTCTTTGTGGTTAGTGGTAGCAAATCGATAACTGAACTTTGAGCCTTTAGTTTTCATCACGGAGGTAAAGTAGGCGATGACACATGGTTAGATACCAGGTGGCTGTAACATTATAGTTAAAGATGAAACTATAAATGAAATATCGAATGCTAATTTTAAAAAATATTCTATGGAAGTTTGAAGGGACTTGTTACTTTAGAAGAGCATTTTAAACCAAATAATGCGGTATATTATTAATTAATCTAAAAAATGAAGTTGAGTTGCTTTTGAAAAAGATGTACAATGTTAAAACCTAAGGATCATATGGGATATCTATTGTAATTTGGTAAGTTATGGGGTGTATTGCAGTGATTTGACTTGACATTTTTAAATGAAAATTTGAAAATTTAGAGAATTCAAAATGGTTAGAGAAGAATTATTTTCAATAACAGATTTGAAAGCAAATGATATATTCAAATTTGTAGTAAT
>JXCR01129988.1:0-26644 GCA_002079205.1 Phalaenopsis hybrid cultivar
TATATATATATATATATATATATGAAAATATCAAATTTTGTACAAGCACGGCGTCCGAACAAAAATGGGTGTCGTTCCTAGCTAAAATCGACATTTCAGACACATTGGAGCAGTTTGTTTCGTCATCCAGGGTCATCTGACCAAAGACGCACTTTAAGGGATTCATTTTAAGGTCATCGTAATCATTCAAACAAGATCCTCAAATTGTACAAAAAGTCTATTTTTTGTTTACTTTTGATGACCAAATCATTCACGTAGCATTCTACTTGATTGTAAATGAGGTCGTCAAAAATTGAACGCTAATATGTTCCTCCGACGTTCTTTAGGCCAAACAACATCACTGTGTAGCATAAAATTTCAATCGTTGTTCTGAAAACTATAAGCACTGCATCATCGGGAGCCATCTTGATTTGGTTGTATCCCAAAGATCCGTCCATAAAGAAAAAAAAAATTCATGTGTTGAAGCGATAACCACCATCATCTTTGGTAAAGGTAGTGGAAACTCGTCTTTTGGATATGCCTTGTTCAAATATCTGAAGTCGACAAAAATGCAAATCTGTCTATTTTACTTCTTAACAGGTATGATGTTTTCCAACCACGTGGGGTACTACTCTTCTTTCATAAAGTTGGCATTTATCAACTTCTTCACTTCGGTGATGACTTGTTGTTCTATTTCAAGGCGCATTCTCCTAGGAGCTTGTTTTCTTAAGGTTATATTCTTGTCCACCGCAAGTTTATGGACTGCAAACTCTGCTGATAGTCATGGCATTTCATCATAGTTCCATGCGAAGCAATATTTGAATTTTGTTAATAGTTTGACCAATTCTGCAAATTCTTCGTCATCAAGTAGCAAACTTATAAATGTAGGCCATGGTCATTCTTCAGTCCCGAGGTTAATCTCTTTCAATTCATCGATAGTAGATTTAATTTCCTCCTCAACTCTGGCGGAGCATCTTCTATTGGTTGATCAGCAGAGTCATTCTCTATATCGAGACAATCCTCTTCTGACTCACTAGTAACAACCATGCAAAATTAGCGGAGAATCTTCTATGATCCGTAGAGTCATCCTCTACATTGAGGCAATCCTCTTCTGACTCACTAGTAACAACCATGTGAAATTCAGAATCATCGACTGGTCCAACTGTACCAAATCTGAGACTTTCTTTTAAATTGGAAGTTCGACTTTTAGCATTCTATATTTTTTCAAAAAGTTGAAATTTATCTTTTGGCATTTGTTTTGGTAAGTGTCCCTGTTGAATTAACTTTTGAACAGCAAGGCAAGAAGTGGCATTCATTTCGGTAAGTGTCCCTGTTGAATTAACTTTTGAACACAAGGCGAGAAGTAACCAAAAGGAATTTCATTAATTCATTGTCCAGGTTGAATTAACTTTTGAACACAATGCGAGAAGTAACCAAAAGGCAATTCCATTAATTCATTAGACCTGTTGAATTAACTTTTGAACACAAGGCGAGAACTAACCAAAAGGCAATTCCATTAATTCATTAGAATCACCATCTAAATTTACATGGTTTTTAAGCTCTGTAGAGGTAGAAGCATGGTAAAATTTGATCAGCTTTGCACCAACACTACGGACTTCCTTGACCTCTAAACTCTAGACCTTTTGAGGGAGAATCGGAGAAAGGGTCATATCATTCACATAGTGGTTTATTTGATCATACATTGTTTCATATTCATTCTTCTCTGTATCTTCTAGGGATATCTCGTACTGATGTTTCTTCTTCTTCGTCATCATTATTTCATCTTTAGAACTGTCTTCATCACCAATGTTGATAGTTGGCCTAGTCTGTTCAACAATTAAATTGATATTTCCTCGTCCACGTCCCCAGCCTCAACCTCGAGTGTGTGAACTAGAAGAACCTCCACTAACTCGTTGTAATGGAGTGGTAGAAGGTTGTTGATGCAGAGTTTTTTGGCTTCCTCTTTGTGATTTTTTTAAATCTTCATTTTTAATTATCAAAATCTCGTGCGAGAAGACAATCTTCTTTAGAGGCGCGTAGTAGGCAGCATCTTCATGGATACTAACTTCATGCACTGAAAATGGTTGTAGGTCTCCCTTGATGCAATTTTCTTGACCATCTTTGCCCTTCATGCACTGAAAATGGTTGTAGGTCTCCCTTGATGCAATTTTCTTGACCATCTTTGCGGCATTTATTCCACTGGTGTAGAGATGATGGAACCATGTTGTGCTCATGAATCCATGCTCGACCCAATAGAGCGTTAAAAGAGGTCTCGACATTGATGATATGAAATCTAGCAGTTGTCACAAGTTCTCCAACCTTCATAAGTAATGTAATTGATCCAAGGGATCTTTCTCCCTTTTAGTTGAATCCTCTTAACATCATTTTATCGGTTGTAAGCTATTGAGCTTCAATATCTAGATAGGCCAATTTTGGTAGGCTCATCAAGTTAAAAGATGCCCCAGGATCCACTAAAACTCTAGACAACACAAATCTTTCAATGTTGACGGAGATGTAGAGCGGACGGTTGTGGTCGGTGGTACCGAGTAGCAAGTCTTCATCTATGAAGGTTACCCCTGACTGTTCTCTCAATGAACAAACTTCATCTGAGGATGTGCTAGCCAACTAAGCTAAGAAAATTTTAGGATCAAGCAAAGCTGTAACCAGAGATTCTCTCATCTCCTTTGATAGGATCAGAGCGTCGTAGATGCTTAGTCGGGCAGGCAACTTCCTAAGATGAGCTAGCACATTGTAGTCTACTTTGTAGGATCCTCCAATTTTATCTTGATCATGTGGTTCTTCCACTGGTGGAGGTGGGGGTATCTCTTCTCAAGTCATTATATGTTTTCCTTTATCTGTTGGAGCTATTCTTGGTGGTAACACTTTTCCACTCCTTAAGTTAACTTCTGTGATTTCTTCTTCTTGAGATATCATTGTTGAATCTTCCGTTATCTTTTCCTCTTCATCAAAAAGATCTAAGTTGATGGCAAGCGGTGTACCAGGATGTTCGAGAATTGGCTCCTCGTTATCGGTGCTGTCATATTATTGACGCCTTCTTTGGACTTGACAACGAGTTCATCTGACTCGAGTATGATTTGAGGATTATTTTAGGGATTGAGATCGCAGCAAGATCAGTCATAATCAGTTGTGTTATCACCAGAAATAGTCAAAACGTAGCTAAAATCACAATCATTATATTCATAAGACCCCAGAGGGACAAAAAGTAAATCATACAAAGTCAAGGGTTTGAGAATTTTCTTCCCCAAATCCAAGACAACCAATCTAGTAGAGGCAGTCACTATCCTACCCCCTGTGCTATCAATCTTGCCAGTGACGCTTTTCTTCTTTTTGTTCTTTATTCTTGATGATGATTGATCTCCTGATCAAACCTTCATCTCGGGCTTGGTATGTTGCGGACTCTGAATGGAGGCTTGTTTTGATGCAGGTTGTATCTTCTTCAGTCTTTTCATGGACGATCTGCTCCAGACATCATTCCATCCTTCTTCGGTATTCGTTGAAGCTTGTTTTGATGAAAGATGTATTTGATTAAGGACCCTCTTGAGTTCATCCCAAGTTGTACTCCATCCATCTATTCCGGCATACAGATCAATTGGGGAGATTGGCTAGGCCAAAATCATATTTATGGAACCTTTTTCAGGTTCTTTTAAATAAACTTTTGGGATTGTAATGTTCTCTTCCTTGAGGTTCTTCTCAAGCCAGTCATTAAAGATGAAAAACTTGTCTATAGTGTGCCCAACCAACCGGTGGTATGGGCAATAATTTGGTTCATTCTTCTTATCCATCTCTTCGGGTTTCTTTGGATCAGATAGTTTGAATTCTGGTTTCTTCATCAGGCTTTTGAATATTTTAGGTATGGCTTCATCCTTGAAAGGATACAAAACTTTCTATCGCTCTAACAGGGATATTCTTTTACCCATTGTTCGAGGTGATCCCTACTGAGGCGTCGGTTGGTTAGATTGACTGCTCTGTTTCTGAGAATACTGCGATGAAGACTGGCAATGTTCTTTTGCAAATATCTTTATCTACTGCTTTCCTTTGTCAAAGGTCACCACTACTCTTGATTTCATTTCAAACACTTTGACCATCTTAGCCTTTTCATGTGGCTCTATGTGCTTAATCTCTTCTTGAAGACTGCTGGCTTTACTGAGTAGCTTCTCGAAGGATTTGATGGTGAGTCTCTTAAGCATGAAAGCTACTGGCCCATGAATGCTCTTGAGTAGAATCTCAATTGCTTGATGTTCTTATAGGTGAGCTTCACATTTCATGCTAAGGTTTCTCCACCTCAAAATATAGTCTACCAAAGTTTCGCTGGGCTTTTGCTTCTCCAAAATGAGCTCTCCAATAAACACATGATGTTGTGCCCCAACTTTTCACAAATAACTGTTCCAACTCAGAAAATGTTTTAACTAACCCATTGGGCAAGTCAGCGTACCAATCAAAAGAAATTCCTGACAAGCTGCTGACAAATTGCTGGCATAGTAGAGCTTCATTATTCCTTATGTTGCCACAACTGGCTCGAAAATATGCTATGTGCTATCTTGAATTTCCAGTCCCATCGAATATCTTGAAGTTTTGGGCCAAAAAACCCTTGGGGAAAGGAACGACATCGAACTCCTCTAGATAAGGTCTACCCTTCAAAATTGATGCACCGCCCTTGGATTGGGCTAAGGCATCCCACACTTGTTCAACCATTTGCTTGAATTCCTTTTCTGGCATGGCACCTGATGGAGAATATTTCTTTGGTTGTTCATCTTTGTCTGTCAAAGTAGCCTCTCTTCTTTCATCTGTGATGTGTATGATTTCTGGATGATTAATCTCTTTAGAAGCCAATCTCGGTGCTTGTGATTGCATCTGAATGGTGTCCATGGCAGTCATAGCTGCAGTCATCTCTTCTATTATTTTCTCCAGTAGACTGACTTGCTCATCCCTTAGGAGGACAACCCTACGCAGCTCATTTATGACATTCTCTTAAGTGTGAGGTTGAGCCTCACGTGCAGATGTGGTAGCTCTGGTTTCGATCACATGGACATCCATGAAATCCTCCTTTAGGTAATCATTGTAATCAAAATCTTCATTGTCACTGTTGACGGAAAATACGTGCTCTTGAGCTAACTCGGAAATCTCAATCCTGAGTTTCTCTTCAATTATTGATTCCTTGATTTCTTTAAGATCAGGAGGACCTTGGTGGATATCCTCTACTTGTTCCTCCATCTCGCTGGTTATTGTCTCGACGATGTCAGATATCTCAGGCACTGGTTTTACTTCATGTCATGCAGACTCACTGAACTGTCTCGGTGCAGTGACCTTGGGTACGCATACCCTCTTCTTTTTCGATGATAATGTCTCAGGATGGGGCGTCCTAGTAGAAACATATGTATGTCAAGGGAAAGTATGCTCCCCGTGGTGTAGACCGGCTGCAGTGTTAGGTAATCACTTTGTCTTTATTTCTGGGATTGCAGAAATGACGGGGTAAGATTTTCATACCTAGTCTCGACTTAACCGGTCAACGACCTGTGGTCCTGGTGGCAGTATGATCAGTAGTAATCACTATGGTATCAACTCTGTTTCCTAAGGAGAGCCAAACAAGAATGCGAGTAGGCGGTGCTCCAGTTGTCTTACTTCTTCAGGCGAGGGGAAATTGCATCTCCCACTCGTTTAAGTAACTCGCTAACCAAACATCCTTCTTTGGTGGCAAGCCTTCTGAAAACTGTGCTAACTCGAGTGATACGAGTGAACTTCTTTTCCTCCTCATTGTGTCCATGAAGTGATGGTAATGCAGAAGCGATTCTCTAGATACTCTCATATCCATCAATATCTGTCAGAGGATGGAATCTACTCCCTCGTAGGAGTGGATAAATTTCCAGTAACACTTCTTCATCATGATGAAGCTCCTCCTTAATGGGTGTCTTCTCAAAAGCTTGGGCTTTGATAGCCCTCCGAGCTTTTCTATTATGGTTCCTCCTTTGAGTTCAGGTCAGCGGTACAGTCCTTAAACTTGATTGGATTTCAAACACGGGTGGCGGGACAGTTAATCGTTTAGTCGGATCTTCAACGATCATCACTTCTTTCTCCTTAGCAGCAGTAGGGCTAGCAGGTTTGGTGGGTGCCATGATGGCAGTAACTTTAGCCTTCTTGCAGGCAAGGAAGTCTTGAAGGCAGTTCAAACTGAATTCTGCAGATGGTTCTTGTATTTCCAGAGCAGTGATCTTCATTACCATAAATAGAGGTTTCCAGCGGATGACCTCAAGATCTTTGAATTTGGCTCCAAATTTTATGGTAGGAGCGATGTTACGGGCTTCGTGACTTGTCGGCAGGTTGAACAAAAAGGTCAGCGTCGGGTAGGCCATCGTAGCAAGCTTTTCAAATAAAAAAGAATATTTTAGGGTTAGCTATATGGCCAAAAACCTTATACTTTTTAGTACAAGCACTGAAAGTAGAGGTTGATCTGTAGATCGGGCAGGTCTTAATTTATGGGTATTTAAAATTTTGTTTAAGAAAAAGTAAGAGGTGTAAAATTTTATTAATACAAGAAAGTTTCAAAGTACGTGCAGCACAACAAGATTTGGTTTAATTTGCGGCATAGCAAATGAAATTTCAAAGGGAGATGTAAAATACTTTAAGACCCAGTGCGGGACCCAATTAGTGGCAGAAAATGCCCAGGTGGAACTAGTCCACCTACACACTTATTGGGGATCCGACCCCATATAAAAATTTAAAGAGTCCTTAATGGCCTTCTGAACCCCTCTTTTCAAAAATGGTTGAACAGCTAGTCCTGAAGTCCACGGAGTTGATTGTACCTTCCCAAGTCAGAAATGGGAAAGGTATGTCAATGGAAGAAGGGTAATTTGATCCAAGCGGGGCATGGACACATTACCGAAGTGTGGAGATATATTTCCTGATTTTAATGGAGAGAAAAGCTTGTCCCTAGCGGAGTCGCCAGAAGCTGTCGGCGCTATTTTGGGGGTTTCTGGGGAGTTGTCCGTAAGAAGCTGTCGGTAACCAGAATTGAAATCCAGTCGCCCGCTTTGGAAGGACGTTGAAGTATGAAATTAAACTGACCCCATATTTTTCATAGTTTAAAATGAAAGAGCAATGTATCTATCCCGAAGGATAAACACAAGACTTGAGGTTGAGGCTCGATCAAATAAACTAAGGAAACCTTTGTATTTGCCGACAAGTTCCCCTATTTAATATAAAGGATTAATAAGGTTTATATTAAGCTGGGTTCGGACATGCTTCCTATATGGGCAAGCTACTATAGTTAGTTACATCTTAAATGACCAAAGTCACTTAAGAAGACTCTCGTTAAAAATCAAGAAATATTATCTTCAAGTAATTTCAAAGGGTAGGACTTTTTAATGAAATCAGATGTAGAGGCGTGAAAGGGGATTGGTTCAAATTTGGAATATTTTATTGTAGAATTCAGAGGAAGAAAAGCTAGGGGATGTTACGGATTCTAGAGGAAAACCTAGATGACTTCCCAAGCTATCATAATGTTTGGCTTCAATTTAGAGAAGAAACTTTTAAGTGTTTCATCCTGCCAATTTTATTAGTTAGGGCTTACATTCGTGTGAACGATCACACAAATAGCCTAGAAGATGTGAGGATTTGGTTGTGACAAATGACAACCTCGGAATACTAAGAAGAGTTAGGACTTATATTGTATAGCAGGGCTATGCAAAGTCTTAAAGATGATGTGAGGATTTACGTTGCATAAGTAAGCAACCTCAAAGTTCTATGACTTTGTTGTATAAGTCTGAGGAAGGAAGATTGGTTTAGCTGGGGAAGACGGGTTTTGCTGTTGAAGACGGTCGTGCTGCCCAGCATGCAAGCTCCAAGTTCCTCACCGCGAAGAGTTTGAGTTTTCTAGTGTGTCAAGTTATAATGTCAAATCAGGTGGCCTTATGGTTGAAGTTGCCGCAACGAGTTTGAGTTATCTAGTGTGTCAAGTTATAATGTCAAATCAGGTGGCCCTATGGTTGAAGTTCTTTAATTTTTACAGAGGGCATATTAAAGTTGATTGGAGCGACACCGGTTAGGATCCTACGGTTCCCTCATGGAGGGGTATATTAAAGTTGATTAGAGGGACACCGATTAGGATCCTACGATTCTCTCGTTCCGACACCACTAAGAATATTCAAGTTGATTAGAGCGACACCGGTCAGGATCCTATGGTTCCCTTGTTCCGACACCACTATTTTTAATTGGATTCACTTAGTCCAAATGAACTTACTAAACTCAACTTAATGAGTTCCATAGTTTCATTTAATCAGTGGGAAGCCTCGTTAGCAACCGTAGGTTACCTCCTCCGAGGAATTCCCGATCATCCGATAGAGACCTCTTAATTTAGTTGCAATTGTAGTTTTGTGTGATGTTTGTGATTAAATTTTGAGTTGTGTCATATTTTTAATGTTGTGGTGGTGAATTTTGTCTTGGTTGATTTTTGTTTTGGTTTTGGTTTTGGTTTTGGTTAACATGCAAGTATATGGTGTTTTCATACATGTTGGTAAATTCAAGTATGAAAAGAAACAACGTAATCATAAAGCATGTAAGGAAAAGACACAAGAAAGACGGTACTATAAACTGTAAAACCGTTCATGGCGAGTTTTCTCATTCCACCACCTGAAACTAAAAAATGCATGTGAGGGCATTTATGAAGAGCAGGATAGGTAGAGTTTTGGTGGTTTTTCTAACTCTATGTTGTATTTTGTTGAGTCCTTAAAAGTTTAATTAAGGATAATTTCATTGAGCAAAGTATATTAAGTTTAATAGACTGCTGAGGTATCTAACAAGTTAAGAGGAGGAAGCAGGTCCATGCCTCCCTCTCACCAATTGGTGAAAAGCATTGAGTCTATTTAAAATTATTATGTTGCTTAATGGTTCATCCTATGAATACTTGTAATGCTTCGTGAACATTGATGTCTTAATTATCCCTAAGAAAAGGGTAATTAACATTTATCATTTAATTTGAAAATTATGTGAGTGAATTTCCTTAAAGCGCAAGTTGGTGTAACCTGAACACTTAGCCAGTTTTTTGATTAGGCTTAGTGGTGTTTCAAGGATGTTTGATTGTGTTATGTTTATTTCTCTAATCATCATTTAGTCAATTTTAATTTGGCCTAAGTCACCACTAAGCCCTTAAGACCTAGGTGAGTGTCTTAATTAGTTTTTAAAAGGTTAAGCTTTAAGTGGTCATGATTCATAATTTGAATTTTTATTTGAAAATCAAAACAGGGGTATTAAATTGATTAATTATTGACTTCAAAAGTCATACCCCTAAGTTCAAGATCATTTAATTTTAATAAACTTCCAAATTTTAATAAATTAGAAACTTATTAACTTAACTAAGAAAGTGAGATTGGTTTATACAAATTAACCCCTTGTGATCCAAACATCAAATAAATTGATCAAGGTCAGAGGTTTCTCATTTCCCTCCTTGACTTAATCCTAAATGTTAATTAAGGTTAAATTTCCAAAAGTACGCTTTTGCCCCTAAGGCTCTAACACTTCATAATTTGTTAAATTCAATTCAAATTACTTTGAAATTTTTATCCTACCTCATTCACGGGTCAATTAAGACATTAGAGGAGAAAATGTGATTTTTCAGAATTTAATTTATTTTATATAATTATTTTTATGCAAAAATAGGATTTTTCAAAGAAAATTCCTAACTTGACCAAGGTGAGTTCTAATCCTTTTTTTAACTAGAGGTAGACATAAACTAGAGAAGCCCTTGGACCAAATTTTGATGATTTTTTGAAATATCTGTGATTTATCAAAATTATTTTAAATTCTAGGTTATTTAATAATAAAAAAATATTTTAAATGCTGAAAATTAAGTTTTGTGTTTTTGAAAAATCTCTCTGACGTTAGAGAACCTAGAGGAACAAATTTCATGTTTTTCTAATTTTTCTTTGATTTATTGGAATTATTTTAGTGAAAACTCATTTTTAGCCTTTAAAATTATTTTTAAGTATTGAAATTCAATATCTTTATTTAGAAAATCAGGAAAAATATTCTAATTGTTCCTAAGTGATTGGGAAGCAATTTAGAACATTTTCATGAGTTTTATTATTTTTGTGATTTTTATGAATTTTTACTTGAAACAATTTAGAACATTTCCATGAGTTTCATTATTTTTGTGATTTTTATGAATTTTTTAATTATTTTAAATATTTAAAATAGGCTACATATCAATGAGTTTTATTATTTTTGTGATTTTTATGAATTTTTAATTATTTAAATATTTAAAATAGGTCTAGAAAATCAGGAAAAATATTCTAATTGTTCCTAAGTGATTAGGAAGCAATTTAGAACATTTCTTTTGTTATTTTGTGTTTTCTATGAATTTTTAAATATTTAAAATAGGCTAAAAATCAAGTTTTTATTCTAAATTTTATTTTATTTTTATAAAATATCACTGATCGCAGAGAACTCAAAAAAATTAAGTTTCATAATTTTTTGAGTTATATTTTAATTTTTAAAAAATGATTTAATTGTGAAAAGTAGTATTTATCTCTAAAAATCAACTTAAGTTATCAAATAAACACAAAATATTTTGAATTTTTTATAGTGAGTTCTTTGGATCATAAACCACAGTGGAGACCAAAAATTAAGTCATTTAAATGTTTATATTTTCAAAAATAAATTATTTTAGTGATTTAGTGTGTTTCTAAAATTTAATTGCATTTTAAATGACTTGACCCATGAAATTATTTTCAAAAGCTTCCATAGTTATAGTGGACCTTCCAAAATTTTCTTAGAATTTTCTAATCAATATGTTAATTTTAATGATTATTTTAAGGAAATAATGTGCAAGAACTTGAAAGATATGGATCTCTGTATAGGAACCTCCTCTGACTTTAGAAAAATCATAGAATGTTTCCCTTGATAGAGGCTACAACATGCCAAAATTTCAAACCAATGTGATGTATCAACATGCATGGAGAATCAAATGATCCCAAATAGTGTTCAATTAAATAAACATATTTTATGCATCAAATGGACTTAAAGTTTACTCCACATCATTAACCTCTGTTCGCTAAGCAAGAGGATATTTTTATTTTATTTTTTTGAATTTTCTACATGAAGTTATGGATTTTTGAAGTTTAGGGAGTTTAAATAAATAGAAAAAGCCCTATTTTTCTACTTATCCACATAGTGTCATGTAGATCCTAGGCAGCTTCAAAACTCCACGCAGCGCGCTCCTATTTGACGCCGCCGTCCATACCAGTAGCCACGCGTCCCGCTGTTTATGTAAAGAAGCGTTGTCCGACTTCATCCTGGCCATCCATTTGATACACGCGCGGTCAGATGACGCGTGGTCATCGTCCCCAATGGCTTAGGCTGAGAGCCGTCCACCTTAAAGGCTTATGATCTCTCTCATTTCCCTACGAAATTAAGTGAATTTTTTTAAAAAATGCTCGTCTTAGTGTGACAAACACATCCATACGGTTAATGTGTCAAGAAAGCAAGCCCAATTAAATGGAGAATCAAAATAGGCTTGGGAGGAGGAGAAGTTTTATACCTTTGCTATGAGAAGGGAGGCTTCAATCGGAGGTGCTCGACACGTTTTTTGGGGTCCAAGGAGGGTAGGGATTAAGCCTCTTGCTGTGGTGTAAGGCCTAGGTATGAATTCAACCAAGCTCGATTTTAGGTGTTGGTCTAGAGCTATGGTGGAGGCTATTTGAGAGGGTAATTTGATGGGGCTTTATCTTCTCTTGCTGTTGCGAAGGTGTGGGCACAAGCACTTGATGTTTGGTGGAGTTTTAAGAGAATTAAGGTTATATAAGGGGAATCAAGGCAGTGGAGTGATTGGAATGGGCTGTGGAGATCTCAAGGAAGCTCTGTGAGTGATTTGGGAGGCTCTCTTTGAGAAAAATTTAACACACCTCCCATGGCCATGGAGGTGAGTTTTTATAAAAATGGTCATCGGGTGGCTCTCAGGGAACAACTTTAGGTGCATTTTGTGGGGCTTCGGTGGAGGGCAGAGGAGCTCTTCACTTTGATTTGGATGAGTTGGCCTCTAGGTTTTATTTTGGGTGAGGTGCCATGGGGGTGGCTCTTATTTTTGAGCTTTTCTAGCCACTAGGAGGAGGTGGCTAGAAGCTCAGGGAACCCAAAGGAATATGTTACAACAATTTAGTGCAATAATACCTAATTTTGGTAAGAATATCTTAAGCACATGCATTTTTTAAAGTAATATCCCTTAATTAGGGGGACCTTTGGCCCATGGCATGATTTAGGTGGTTTCATAGTGTTTTTACTTGTCACTAAGTTCAACTAATGGCTGGGGCAGAGTTAATTTGTGACTTTAGGGTGGTTTGGTCACATTTAGTGCATGGGTCCAAATGGGTACAAATGACCAAGTCTTGGGTTAGGTCTAGGTTAGCCATGTCAATTAGCGCAATTAATTGTTGAATTTAGTGTGGATGATCATAAGGAACCACTTTGGTGAAGGATGGAAGTGGTTTTGAGTTCAATTGAAGGATCAATTTGGGGGAATTTTGAACTTTAATCAATTGGGGTCATGTTGGGCTAGGCTTGGGTCTAGCTTGGGTTAGCCTTAAGCTAAGTCCAAATTGATTGTTTTAAATGGTCAATAGGGACCTCATGAAGAGTTATCAACATGAATTGGATGCCAATTAGGAGGTTAAGGATATCAATTGGGTGAAGTTTGGGGACTTAGCCAATTTGGGGCTAAATTTGGGAATTTTGGATTTAGGGTGGGTGAAATTTGGGGACTTAGCAAATTTGGGGCTAAATTTGGGAATTTTGGATTTAGGCCAAAAATAAAATAGATTTGAGGCTTCACCAATGCCAATTGATGGTTGATTTTGAGTTATAAGAATGTTATCAATATTTTGCAACATTAATTGTGACCAATTCACTAGGCTATGGGTTCAATTTGGTGACATTAGGTCATATGGTCAAAATTGGGATTTTGACCTAAATCAAAATTGGGCTCAAATTATCAGCCAATTAAGCTTGAAATTGGTTTATTTTGGTCATATAAAAAGTTAAGTTGAGTCTAGGATTGACATTGGGGTCAATTGAGATCAAATTGATAGACATTTGAGTTAGATTTGGGGAAATTTGGGTCTTTAAATGCATATTTGGGGATTTAGTTAAAGATGATCAAATTGGCCTAATTGGGTCATATAATAGTTGAGAAAAATGAAATTGGGAATATTTGAAATTTATTGAGATTTTCTTGAAATTTTTGGATTTTTTTTAGATTTTGGTCTATGGAGGGGTATTTTGGTAATTTTGGGGTGTTTTAGGGGTAAAAGGCCAAGATGGGTAATTTGGTAGAGTTGAGGTACCAACCATCACCAACAGGCCATGGACCAATGGAAATCCCATTTTTGGTCCTCTATATAGTGGTCTTAGCTAAATCATAGCCTTAGAGCTAGTAGGTTTAGGGGACCATCTACATGAGTATCCCAAAAGGTCAAGGGACTAGGCTAGAAATTTGAGTTCAGGATTGTAAGTGATTATGGGTGCAGATAAGTGTAGTGAGTGCCTTAGCTCTAGACCAACACCCAGGGTCAACCTTATGGTCCAGCAATCTTAAGGATGACTCATCTTGAGTTTCCGTTATAGTGACCCCAGCAACTAAGTGCTAGAGGTTAGGACCAATATGTCAAACTTCAAGTTGAGTAAAGAAGAGTTTGGAATTTCTAGTGGTGAGAGTTCCTTTTCTAATTTTCTAAGAATAGTCAACAAGAAAATCTTATGGGTAGACCTTAGGTACTGAAGAGGAAAAAGCTAAACCTCAACCAAAAATGAGGTCAGCAGGCCACCTGATTTCACATCATAACTTGACACATTAGAGAACTTAAGCTCTCCACGGCAAGGAGCTTGGAGCTAGCACAAAGGGTAGCACTGCTATCTTCAACAGCAGAACCAGTCTTCCAGATCTGTGGACTTAGAAATTTATATTAGTTTCATTGATCTCGTCCGTCAACGTCAATATGAGCAGTGCCCAACACACCACACCTATTAGGGGTCCATTTGTTGATCTCACTTTTGGTTGAGGTTTAGTTTTTCCTCTTTAGTAGCCTAAGATCTAGCCATAGGACTTTCCTATTGACTATTCATAGAAAACTAGACAAGTAACCCTCACCATCAGAAACTCTACACTCCTCTTTACTTAACTTGAAATTCCACATATTGGTCCTAACCTCTAGCACCAAGTAGGTGGGGTCATTATGGGGGAACTCAAGATGAGTCACCCTTAGGACTACTAGACCTTATAGGTGACCCTGGGTGTTGGTCTAGTGCTAAGGAACTCACTTGCAATCATTTCAACTCACAACCACTCACAAGCCAAAACTCAGAATTGCTAGGTTCTAGTCCCTTGATACATTTGGGAGACTCATGTAGGTGGTCCCCTAATCCCACTAGCCCTAGGCTAGGGTTTAGCTAAGACCACTACATAGAGGACCCAAAATGGGGTTTTCATTCGTCCATGGCTTATTAATGGTTGTTGGTACTCCAACTCTACCAAGATACCCAACCTATCTTTTTGCCCAAAAATTTCCCCAAATTACTTAAAAACCCTTGGGACCCTAAATTTTACCCAAAATACCCCAGTTGGTTCAAAAATCATTTCAAACACCTTGAAAACACCCAAATTACCCAAAATCCCAAAATTGGCTAAATTACCAAGATACCCCTCTTGGGCCTAAAATTCAAAAAATTCTAAAAAATCCAAAAAATTCCCAAAACCTCTCAAATATTTCTAATTTAATTTTACCTAACTACCACATGACCCAATTTGGCCAATTTGACCATCTTTGATCAAAACCCCCAAATTACCCTTTAAAGGCCGAGATTTCCCCAAATTCAAATGTCCATCAATTTGATCTCAATTTACCCAAATTTTAATTCTAAACTCAATTCACCCTTAATATGACCAAATTAGAAAAAATCCAAGCTTAATTGGCCCATGATTTGAGCCCAATTTTTGTATAGGTCGAACCCCCAATTTTGGTCACATGACCTAATCTCACAAAATTGAACCCATAGCATAGTCAATTGACCCCAATTATTGTTGAAAAATATTTTTAATATTCCTACATATCAAAATAAACCATTAATTAGCCTTGGTGAGGCCTCAAATTCATTTGATTTTGGCATAAATACAAAATTTCTAAATTTAGCCCCAAATTGGCCAAGTCTCCAAATTTCACCCAATTGATTGCCTTAACCACCAAATTGGAATCCAATTCATGTTGAAAACTTTTCATGGGGTCCCCATGGACAATTTACAATAATAAATTTGGAATTAGCCCAAGGCTAGCCCAAGCTAGAGCCAAGCCTAGCCCAACATATCCAAACTGATTAAAATTCAAAATTCCCAGAAATTGACCGTTCAATTGAGCTCAAAACCACTTCCATCCTTCACTAAAGTTGTTCATTATGATCATCTACACAAAATGAAACATTTATTTGGGCTAATTGATATGGCTATCCTAGACCAAATCCAAAACTTGGTCAATTGCACCCACTTGGACCCCTACACTCAAATATGACCCAACCACCCTAAAGCAACCAAATTAACTCCACCTCAGCCATTAGTTGACCCCTAATACTGAGCCAAAACCCATGTAACCACCTAAACTAAGCCGTGGACAAAGGGTCCCCAAAATTAAGTGATCTTATTCCAAAAAATACACATGCTTAAGATATCCTTGCCAAATCAAAACACATTTTCATTAAATTGTTTTGATGGATTCCTCTGGATGCTCTGAGCACCTAGCCACCTCCCCCTTGTCGGTCGACCATCCTAGTGGCTGGAAAATGGCCAAAATGAGAGCCACCCCCATGGAGCTTCACCCAAATCAAACATAGGGACCAGCTCAGCCAAATTGAATTGTAGAGCTCCTCTGCTCTCCACCTAAGCACCACATTACACCATCTAATTGGCCATGATAACCACCCTTAGCTATTTTTATTAAAAAGCACCTCCCACGGCCATGGCAAGAGTTGCTAAAAATTTCTTAGAGAGGCCTCTCCAAATTGACCACAGAGCTTCCCTAAGATCCTCTCAGTGCATTCCAGCTATTTTCCCTCATCGATTTCCACTGTTGGAGTTCAATTTTGAGCTCAAAATCGTGCTAGAAACCAAGACAGAGCTCATTATACCTCCACACTCCACCAAAATTAAATTAACTCCAGCCACACCTTCACAACGAAGAAAGAAGCCAAAGCCCCATAAAATCCCCCTTCCACAGAGCCTCTACCATGCTCTAGACCAACACCCAAATTCGGGCATGATCGAATTCATTCTTAGGCATCACACCACAGCAAGAGGTTTAATCCTTAGCCTCCTTGGGCCCCAAAGAACTTGCCAAGACCCTCTGATTGAAGCTTCACTTCTTAGAGCAAATGTATAAAACCTCTCCCCCTCCGAAGCCTATTTTGATTCTCCATTTGATTAGGCTAAATTTAATTGCATGATTACCATATGGATGTGTTCTTCTCACTTAGATGAGTCCATAGGATCAAACCCAAAGTGATTTGCTTGAGTCTAGGATGAGATCTTAAGGTTTTAGTGTGGACGGTCATGGGTTCATTCTATCAGGGATGATGACGGGGAGCCGTTTATAAAGCGTGTATCAGATGGACATCCAAGATGAAGCCGGACAGTGCTTTACACGAACAGCGGGATGCGTGACTTCTGGCGTGGACGGTGGCATCAAATGGGAGCATGACACGTGGAGTTTCAGAGTCGCGGTAGGTTGAAGAGGCACCGCATGGATAAGTAGAAAAATAGGGCTTTTTCTATTTATTTAAAATCCATAAACTTTACAAATACATAACTTTGTGTAGAAAAATCACAAAAATAAAATAAAAATACCCCCTTGCTCAGTGAATAGAGGAGAATAATGTGGAAATAATTTTAAGCCCATGTGAAGCTTTTGGAAATAATTTTATGGGTCATGTCATTTAAAAAGTACTTAATTTTCATAAACACTATATGACTAAGATAATTAATTTTGAAAAATATAAACATTTAAATGACTTGATTTTTGATCTTCACTGTTATTTAAGATCCAGAGAACTTACCATAAAAATTTCAAAATATTTTGAGTTCATTTGATAACTTAAGTTGCTTTTTTAAATGATAAACATCATTTTTGACATTTAAATGATTTTTAAAAATCAAAATATAACTCAAAAATATATGAAAACTTATTTTTTGAGTTCTCTGTGATCAGGGGTATTTTTAAAAATAAAATGATATTTAAAATAAAAAACTTGGTTTTTAGCCTATTTTTAATATTTAAATAATTAAAAATTCCTAAAAATCGCAAAAATAATAAAATTCATGGAAATATTCTAAATTGCTTCCTAATCCTTAGGAACAATTAGAATATTTTTTTCTGGTTTTCTAAATAAAGATATTGAACTTTCAAGCTTAAAAATGATTTTTAAAGGCTAAAAATGAGTTTTCACTAAATCAATTCCAATAAATCAAATAAATATCAGAAAAATATAAAATCTTTTTCTCTTAGTCCTATGAGCTCAGGGAGACTTTTCAAATGTACAAAACTTAATTCTTCCCCATTTAAAATATTTTATTCTAATAAATACCCCAAAACTTAAAATAATTCTTAAAATTCAAATAAAATTCAAAAAATCATGAAATTTGGTCCAAAGACTTCTGTGGTCTAGGGCTACCTTCAATAAAAATTTCAAGGGATTAGGAGTCACTTGAAATTTCAAGGGGTTACAAATTTTTCTTTGGAAAATCCTATTTTTGCATGAAAATATCTATATAAATAAATTAAATTTTTAAAAAATCACATTTTCTCCTCTGATGTCTTAATTGACCAGAATGAGGTAGGATAAAAATTTAAAAGTCATTTGAATTGAATTTGTCAAATTATGAAGTGTTAGAGCCTTAGAGGCAAGTGTGTAATTTTGGAAATTTAGCCTTAATTAACATTTTGGCTTAATTCAAGGAGGAAAATGGGTAAACTCTGATCTTTATCAATTAATTTGATGTTTGAAACACAAGTGGTTAATTTGTAGAAACCAACCTCACTTTCTTAATTAAGTTAATAAATTTCTAAATTATTAAGATTTGGAAGTTTATTAAAATAAAATGAACCTAAGACTTGGGGGTATAACTTTTGAAGTCAAAAATTAATTAATTTAAAGCCCCTATTTTTATGTTCAAATAAAATTCAAATCATGAATTTTGACCACCTAAAGCTTAACCTTTTTAAATCTAATTAAGACGCTCACCTAGGTCTTAAGGGCTTACTAGTGACTTAGGCTAAATCAAGTTTCATTTAAATGAGGATTAAAAAACTAAACATCATTGAAAATTAAAACATCTTTCAAACACTACAAGCCCAATTATGGTTAAAATTTGACTAAGTGTTCCAACAACACTAACTTGCCTCTTTAGGGGTCTTCACCCACATAATTCTTAAATTGAATTACAGATGATAATTACCTCACTCTTAGGGGTAATTGATACATCAATGCTCACTGAGCACTAAGGGTATTTACAGGATGAATTATTAAGCAACATAATAAGTTTAAAAGAACTCGGAATTTTCCACCAGGCAGCGAGAGAGTAGCACGGATCTGCTTCTTTATCTAGATCTGTTGGATACCTCGGAGATCTACTTAACTTAATATGTTTTGCTTGACAAATGTATCCTCAATTAAACTCTTAAGGACCCATCAAGATATGACCTAGTGTTAGATAGGTCATCAAAATTTTACTTCTCTGTTTCATATAAACTGCCTTAACATGCCTTTTGAGTTTCATGTGGTGGAATGAGAAGACTCGTCAGGTACGTTTTTACTATTTTCATCGTTGTCTTTCAAGTACTTTCATACTGTACTTTTATACCTGCAAACTTACTGTACTTTTATACCTGCAAACTTGCATGATAAACAATGATGCCACCCTGCATGAAAAGTAAAACTATCAGGATAGCCACAAAACCAAAACCAAAACTGAAACTAAAATCAACCAAGATAAAATTCACCCCTACAACATTCAAAATATAAGACAACTCAAAATTTAATCACAAACATCACACAAAACTACAATTAAAACTAAATTAAGATGTCTCTATCGGATGATCAGGAATCCCTTGGAGGAGGTAACCTACAGTTGCTAACGAGGTTTCCGACGGTCTAAACAAAATTTTGGAACTCATTAAGTTGAGTTTAGTAAGTTCATTTAGACTAAGTGAATCCAATAGAAAATAGTGGTGTCAGAATGAGGGAACCGTAGTATCCTAACCGGTGTCGCTCTAATCAACTTTAACATGCCCTCATAAAATTTAAAGAACTTCAACCATAGGGCCACCTGATTTGACTTTATAACTTGACACACTAGAAAACTTAAATTTGTCAGAGTTAGCATGGTGGGCAGCACAACCATCTTCAACAACAAAACCTGTTTTCTTTAACTAAACCAATCTTCCTTCCTTAGATATAAACAACAAAGCCATAGGACTTTGAGGTTGCTTGCAAAACCAATCTTCCTTCCTTAGACTTAAACAACAAAGCCATAGGACTTCGAGGTTGCTTGCTTCATGCAACATAAATCACCATCTTATCTTTAGGCCTTTGTATAGCCCTGTTATACATTATAAGGCCTAACTCTCCTTAGGATTCTAAGGTTGTCGTTTGTCACGACCTAAACCCTCACATCTTCTAGGCTATTTGTGTGATAGTTTTGCATGAATGTAAGACCTAACTAATAAAATTGGCAAGATGAAACACCTAAATATTTCTCCTCAAAATTGAAGCCAAACATTAGGATAGCTTGGGAAGTCATCGAGGTTCCCCTCTAGATCCATGACATCTCGTAGTTCTTTCACCTTTGGACTCTACAACAAAATGTTCCAAATTTGACCAATCCCCTTTTACACCTCTCTGTCTGATCTCATTGAAAAGTCCTACCCTTTGAAACTCCTTAAAGATAATATATTCTGATTTTTATCGAGAGTCTTCGTAGGTGACTTTGGTCATTTAAGATGTAATTAACAATATGGGCTTGCCCTTATAGGAAGCATGTCCGAACCCAGCTTAATATAAACCCTATTTAATTCTATATATTAAATAGGGGAACTAATAGACAAATATAAAGGTTTCACAGACCAAACGAACGTCATATATTCCTTAGTTTATTTGATCGAGCCTCATCCTCAAGTCTTGAGTTTATCCTTCGTAATAGATACAGGATTTGAGGTACAACGCTCTTTCGTTTAAACTATGAAAAATATGGGGTCAGTTTGATTTCATAATTTTATAAAACTAAATATATATGTAAATTAAAACATCCTTTCGAAGCGGGCGACGAGATTTTGATTCCGGTGAAAGACAGCTTCTTACGGGCAACTCTCCAACCAAAAATAGCACCGACAAACCCCTTGAAGATAATATTTTCTGATTTTATTGAGAGTCTTCTTAGGTGTCGTTAGTCATTTAAGTTGTAATTAACTATAGGGGCTTGCCCTTATAGGATGCATGTCCAAACCCAGCTTAAATGACTAACGACACCTAAGAAGACTCTCAATTTTGGCTTAAATGACTAACGACCAAAATGGTCGCAGCTTAAATGACTAACGACACCTATTTCAAGCTTGCTGCAATGGCCTACCCAATGCTGACCTTTTTCTGCAACCTGCCAACAAGCCACAAAGCCCGTAACCTCGCTCCTACTATCAAATTTTGAGCCAGATTTGAAGATCTCGTGGTAGTGATGAAGATTGCCACACCGGAAATACAAAAATCATCTAGAGAATTCAACCTGAACTTCCTTCAAGACTTCCCTTCCTGCAAGAAGTCTAAAACTACTTTCGCCACGACACCCACCAAACCTACTACCCCGCTGCTGCTAAGGGGAAAAAGTAATGATTATTGAAGATCTGACCGAGGGATTAACTATCCCACCTCCCGTGTTTGAAATCGGATCAGGTTTGAGTATTGTACTGCTGATCCAAACTCAAAAGAGGAATCACAACAGAAGAGTTCAGAGGGCCATCAAAGCCGAGGCTCACAAGGAGACACCCATTGAGGAGGAGCCTCATCAAGTTGAGGAAGTGTTGCTGAAAATTTATCCACTCCTACGAGGGAGTAGATTCCATCCTCTGACGGATACCGATGGATACAGGAGTGTCCAGAAAATCGCCGACGCATTAGCACCACTTCATGAACATGGTGAGGAAGGAAAGAAATTCACTTCTTTCACCCGAGTTAGTGCAGTTTTCAGAAGGCTAGCTACCAAAGAAGGATGTTCAGTTAGTGAGTTACTTAAATGAGTTGGAGATATAATTTCCCCTCGCATGAAGAAGGAAATTTTGAGGGAAATTTTGACAACTGGAGTGCCATCTGCTCACATCTCCGTTTGGTTCCATTTAGGGAACAAAGTTAATACCACAGTAATTACTACTTATTATACTGCTACGAATACTGCAGGCCGTTAACTGGTTAAGTCGAGATCGGGTCTGAAAATCGTACCCGTCACCCTTTATGGAGATATTCCTACAATCCCAAAGGCAAAGACAAGATGATTACCTGGCACTGTAGCCAGTCTATACCATAGGGAGCATACTTTCCCTTGACATACTGATGTTTCTGCTAAGAAACTCCATCCTGAGACATCATCGTCGAAAAAGAAAAAGGTATGGGTACCTAAGGTCGCTGCACCGATACAATCCAGTGAGCCCACAAGATAAGAATAGGAAATGAAACCAGGGTCTGAAATATCTGCATCGTTGCAACAATAGCCAGCGAGATGGAGGAGCAAGTAGAGGATGTCTATAAGGGTCCTTTAGATCTTAAATATTCAATAATGGTAAAGTCACACTTATCAACGCAAGTATATGTATCGCTCAAGTAATATAGGGCTCTAATGGATAAAGTCACACTTATCAATGCAAGTATACGTATCGCTCAAGTAATATAGGGCTCTAATGGAGAGTCCTAGATATTGTCAACGCAAGTATACATATCGCTCAAGTAATATAGGGCTCTAATGGAGTCCTAGATATCGAGGGGAGTAGTATTAGAATTACAAATTAAGATTTTAGAAAATTAAGACTTAATCACAACAATATAATTCAAATTACTATCTGTCACTAATAGACAATTAAAATAAATATGTAATTTTAATAACTCTTAAATAACTAATTATATTAATAAAGTTTCTAACATGATATTCAATATATAAAAAATCATCATTCTCCTTGTCAAGAAATTATAGTGAATGGATAAAGTGAATCAGCTTAAATTGTATTGTGCTAAATAGAAGCATACATATTCTTTACTCTTTGGTTTAGGAATAAAGAGCATTGACTAATCCTACGCTTGGTTACTGAATCTGTAGCGAGGCTGGGAGGATACCGGCTCTCACTTCAGAACTCCCACATTCCCCTTGTCTGAGGGCTAACATCAACACTTCAACACCAAAATGATAGGACCGAATTTGGGATTTTAGTCTGTCACTCAAAAATCTCCAATTCTACGCCCGATAATTTTATTTCCTTATTTATTTACACCCAACTTTTAAGGGCTTTAACGTCCCTGGATCTTGGATGTAATCTTCACTTCAATTATAAAACGCAACATATTTTAGTAAATCAATTGGCCAGATTGAAAGTAAATTAAGATCGAAGTGAAAAGATCATCACAACTTCTTAAACATTTTCATGGCTTGACCAATTCAAATCACTATTTCATAAATCTCAAGACAAGGAGAAAGAGAGAGATAACTACTCAGAACTCATAGGGAAGAGACAACAAAACTCGGAATTTATATATAAATGCAAAGTCATACAAACTACAATAAGTAAATAACACTTATCTCTAACTTCTCCCCTGAATCTCTTCCTTTCTTTACAGTACACAGAATTCCACTTTAAAGCAGTAAGGAGGAAGAAATCTCTCAATTTCCCTCCACTCTTACAATCTCTCAAAGAATTCCTCACAACCTAACCCTAAAGTAAACTCTCTACACACTATTGAGGCTCTTGTACGTTGTTTCAACCTTCCAACTCATCGAATTCTAAAGCCTCCCCCCTTCGAACTCTAGAGCCTCCCCAACTAATTTACGTCCAAAATCTTCTATTAAAGTTGTAGAAGAGTTTTCCTAAGAGTTTCCTAAGCATCCCTCCAAAAATTGTCCACATTCAATGCACCTTTGGACATAACCGCCGATCTCGCCATCGACGGCCTCAAGGGTGCCATCGGCAGGCCTTCTAAATTATTTATCTGCAGTCTCGTGAATATCTCGCCGTCGGCGCCCTAGTTCAAATCTTCACATTTTGGTCGTTTTCGTGCCAAATTCGCTCCTTTTTGAAATTTTTTTCTCCAATGACCATAATTCATCATACCTGCAAGAAAACATCAAAAATACCTTTCTTTAAAGTGCAATATCATCAAACATAGTGTAAAATAGGTAAGAAAATCTCAACATATTTTCCTTTGGTTATAGATCTTACCCGGAGGAATTCAATGTCGTGCCTTTCCCCAAGGGTTTTTTGGCTCCAAACTTCAAGATATTTGATGGGACTAGAAATCTCAAACAACATATAAAACATTTTCGAGCCAATTGTGGCAACACGAGAACTAGTAAAGCTCTACTCTTCCAGCAGTTCGTCAGCAGCTTGTCAGGAATTGCTTTTGATTGGGACGCTGACTTGCCCAACGGGTCAGTTAAAATATTTCTGAGTTGGAGTAGCTATTTGTGAAAAGATTTGCCAGAGCACAACACCATGTGTCTATTAGAGAGCTCATGATGGAAAAGCAAAAGCCTAGCGAAACCTTGGTAGACTACATTTTGAGGTGGAGAAACCTCAGCATGAAATTTGAACCTCAGCTATAGGAACATCATGCGATTGAAATTCTACTCAAGAAAATTCATGGGTCAGTAGCTTTCATGCTCAAGGGACTCACCATCAAATCTTTCGAGAAGCTACTCAGTAAAGCCAACAGTCTTCAAGAGGAAATAAAGCACATGAAGTCACTGAAAAGGCTAAGGTAACCAGAGTGTTTGAGAGGAAATCAGAAGTAGTAGCGACCATCGATAAAGGAAAGCAGCCGATAAAGAAATATTTAGTAGAGCCTCACCAATCTTCATCATAATACGCTAAAAAACAGGGTAGTCAATCCAAACAACGATCGCCTCAAGAAGGATAACCACGAACAGGGGATAAGAAAATGTCCTTGTGAGACTGACGTAAAATGATGTATTCTTTCAAAGATGAAGCTATACCTAAAATATTCAGAGGTATGAAGAAAAAGTCGGAGTTCAAACTACCAGATCCGAAGAAGCCCGAAGAGGTGGATAGGAAGAATGAATCAAATTTTTATTCATACCACTGGTTTCTTGGGCACACTTTAGAAAAATGCTTCGTCTTTAAAGACTAGCTCAATAGGAACCTTAAAGAAGAGAACATAACATTACCAAATGAATATTTAAAAGAACCTAAAAAAGGTTCCATAAATATGATTTCAGCCGAGCCAATCTCCCCAATTGAACTGCATACTGGAACAGATTGATGGAGTACAACATTGGATGAACTCAAGAGGGTGCTCAATCGAATATAGGATCCATCAAAAAAATCTTCTGCGTATACCAGAGATGAAGAATGGAATGAGGTCTGGAGAAGAAAATACTGAACAAAATCCAGTCTGCTTCAAGACAAGCCTCCATTCAGAGTTCACAGCATATCAAGCCCGAGATGAAGGTTTCGTCAAGAGATCTGTCATCTTCAAGGTCAAAGAAGAAGAAGAAAAGCATCACTACAAAGATTGACAGCACAGGGGGGTAGGATAGGGGCTGCCTCCACTAGATTGTTGTCTCAGATTCGGGGAAGAAAATCCTCGAACCCGTGACTTTGTATGATTATCTTTTTGTCCCTCCAGGGTCTTATGAATATAATGATTGTGATTTTGGCTACGTTTTAATTATTTTAGTGATAACGTAACTGATTACGACCAATCTAACTTCAATCTTGATCCCCAAAATGATCCTCAAATCGTACTTGAGTCCGATGAACTCATTGTCAATTTCAAAGAAGACATAAATGACACCATTTACAACAACACTGATAACTAGGAGCCAATTCTCGAGCATCACGGTACACCACTTACCATCAACCTAGATCTTTCTGATGAAGAGGAAGAGACATTGGAAGATTCAACAATGATATCTCAAGAATAAGGAATCACAGATGTTAACTTAAGGAGCAAAAAAATGTTATCACCAACAACAACTCCAACAGATAAAGGAAGGCAGATAATGACTTGAGAGGAGATACCCCCACCTCCACCAGTGGAAGAAACACATAATTAAGATAAAATCAGAGGATCATTCAAAGTAGACTACAACGTGCTAGCTCATCTTATGAACTTGTTGGCCCGATTAAGCATCTACAACTTTGCTTGACCCTGAAATTTTCTTAGCTCAGTTGGCCAGCACATCCTCAGATGAAGTTTTTTTTTTGAAAAAACAGCCTGGCATGACCTTCACAAATGAAGACTTGCTCCTCGGTACCGCCGACCACAATCGTCTACTCTACTTCTCCGTCAACATCGACAGATTTGTGTTGTCTAGAGTTTTAGTAGATCTTGGAGCACTGTTGGCGTTATTTCAGGGTTGGATGGGAGTTTCTCGTAAGAAGTTACCGGTCATCGGAATCGAAATCCCATCGCTCGCTTCGGAAGGATGTTGAAGTATGAAATTAAACTGACCCCATATTTTTTATAGTTTAAAATGAAAGAGCATTGTACCTCAAATCCTGTATCTATCTCGAAGGATAAGAACAAGACTTGAGGATGAGGCTCGATCAAATAAACTAAAGAAAGTAGGACATTCGTTTGGTCTGCGAAACCTTTGTATTTGCCGACAAGTTCCCCTATTTAATATAAAGGATTAAATAGGGTTAATATTAAGTTGGGTTTGGACATGCTTCCTATAAGGGCAAGCCCCTATGTTAATTGCATCTTAAATGGCCAAAGTCACTTAAGAAGACTCTCGATAAAAATCTAGAAATATTATCTTTAAGGAATTTCAAAGGGTAGGACTCTTCAATGAGATCGGACGTAGAGGTGTGAAGAGGGAATGATTCAAATTTCGAATATTTTATTGTAGAATCCAGAGGAGGAAGAACTAAGGGATGTCATGGATCTAGAGGAGAACCCCAGTGGCTTCCCAAGCTATCATAATGTTTGGCCTCAATTTTGAGGAGAAATATTTAGGTGTTTCATCCTGCCAATTTTATTAGTTAGGGCTTACTTTCATGTGAGACGATAATGCAAATAGCCTAGAAGATATGAGGATTTAGGTCGTGACAAACGACAACCTTGAAATCCTAAGACAAGTTAGGGCTTATATTATATAGCAGGGCTATACAAATGCCTAAAGATAAGGTGAGGATTTACGTTGCATAAGCTAGCAACCTCAAAGTCATAAGGCTTTATTGTTTAAGTCTAAGGAAGGAAAATTGGTTTAGTTGGGGAAGTCAGGTTTTGCTGTTGAAGATGGCAGTGCTGCCCACCATGCTAGTCCCAAGCTCCTTGTCGCAACGAGTTCAAGTTATCTAGTGTGTCAAGTTATAATGTCAAATCAGGTGGCCTTATGGTTGAAGTTCTTTAA
>JXCR01129994.1:4264-15504 GCA_002079205.1 Phalaenopsis hybrid cultivar
AAACCATTTCATGAAGCTTATGATTTAATTGAATAAATGACTACCAATAATTTTTAATGGCCTTCTGAGGGGGTAAATCTTAAAAAAGTAGCAAATATTCATGTATATGATGCATTTGCTATGTTAGTAAATCAAGTTGATGCATGTTCAAGAAAGTTAGACCAATTTGGAATGAATTTTTCTCAACAAATTTCTATGATTGAAGAGAATTAATTAGGCCAAATAGTAGATTCTCAAGCATCATTAGAAACTTTGAATGTCATAAATAACAAGCCAAGTAACCCATATTCAAATCATTATAACCCAGGTTGGAAGAATACTTCAGGTGATAGTAACCAGTAATGGGGGAACAACCAAGTAAACCCATTGGGAAACTATAAAAACTAAGGGAATAATAATAATAGATCTACCTATCATCCAGGTTTTAACAGTAATCCACAATTTAAGGAGAAGAAGTTAACTATAGAAGAAGTGGTGTTACAAATGGGAAATCAGTTACAAAGTCAATGAGCTACAATTAGAAATATTGAGAATCAACTTGGACAAATAGCAAATTCATTAAGTAATAGATCCCAAGGAACACTTCCTAGTAAAACTGAAACAAATATGAAAGACTAGAATAAAGAGCAAGTAAAAGTCATTCAACTTAGAAGCGGAAAAGAGTTGGAAGGCAGGGTTCAAAAATAAATTGAAGTAGAGAAAGAAGAAATTGATGAATCAAAAGAGGACACTCCAAAAGCTTCAAAAAGAATTATTTCTCCATGGAAAATGGACTTGGAAAAACCACCACCTCTATTTTCTCCGAGACTTCATCAACAGAAGTTGGATAAGCAATTTTCAAAATTTTTGGAAATTTTTAAGAAGCTTACAATTAATATTTCTTTGTTAAAGCCTTAGAATAAATGCAAAGCTATGTAAAGTTTATGAAGGATATTCACAATAGGAAAAGGAAGTTTGAAGATAATGAGACGGTTGCACTTAGTGAGGAGTGTAGTGCTATAATTCAGAAAAATCTACCTCAGAAAAAGCTTAAAGATGCTGGTAGCTTTACTATTCTACGTGCAATTGGAGATAGATTTTATGGGAAAGATTTATGTGATTTAGGTGCAAGCATTAACCTTATTCCATTATCAATATTTAAAAGATTGGTATTAGGAGAAATAAACCCTACTATTGTAACTCTGCAGTTAGCAGTTCGTTCGATAAGATACCCTAAAGGAGTTATAGAAGATGTCTTAGTGAAAGTGAATTAATTTATATTTACTCTTGATTTCATTGTGATGGATATGGAGGAAGATAAAGAGATACCTATCATTTTGGGGAGACCTTTCCTAGCCACAAGAAGAGTAATGATAGATGTGTAGAAAGGGGAATTAATAATGCACATCAATGATCAAACGGTTACTTTTAAAATTTTAAGATCAATGATATATTCTGCAAAGTAGAGATGATGAATGTTATAGAACGGATGTTATAAGATATCTGAGTGAATTTCATTTCAAAACAAATTATGAAAAAAAAATCTGAAGTAAAATATTTGGAACACGAGCAAGAAGAGGAATTAGATCAATGTAAATATCTTTATAAGGAAGATTCAAACTATGTTTGAGAAAGTTTCGAAGTTTTGGACATAACAGAAAAAGATAAATCATTTTTCCTATCAATAGAAAAACCTCCTGCACTTGAGTTGAAGCTACTTTCTGAACATTTAAAGTATGCCTTTTTAGGTGATTCATCTACTTTACCAGTTATAATTTCCACAAAATTAATGATGGAAGAAGAAGAAAGATTGATGAAAATTTTGAAAAATTTTAAGAAAGACTTTGGATGGACATTAGCTGATGTTAAAGGAATCAGTCCTTAAATTTGTATGCATATAATTCATATGGAAGAGAACTGCAAACCTAGGGTTAATCCTCAAAGGAGATTGAATCTTCTTATGAAAAAAGTTGTTAAGAAAGAAATTTTAAAGTAGTTAGATGTTGGAATTATCTACCCTATTTCAACTAGTGCGTGGGTTAGTCCAATTCATTGCTTTCCTAAGAAATGAGGAGTAACTGTGCCTGTAAATGAACACAATGAATTAATACATACTATGCAAGTCACAGGGTTGTGAATATGCATTGATTAAAGAAAATTAAATCTCGCCATAAGGAAATATCGTTTTCCACTACCCTTTCTAAATCAAATGTTGGATAGACTAACTGCGCATAAATACTTTTGTTTTCTGGATGGATATACTGGTTATCACCAAATACAAATAAATCTTAAGGATCAAGAGAAAACAATGTTTACCAATCCTTATGGTACATTTTATTTTAGAAGAATGCCCTTTGGTTTATGTAATGCCCTTGTTACATTTCAAAGATGTATGATGGCCATTTTTTGTGATTTAATTGAAAAATGGATTGAAGACTTTATGGATAATTTTCATTGTTTTGAATTTCATTTGACTCATGTCTAGAACATTTATCTAAAGTTCTCAAATGCTGTGAAGAAAAAATTTAGTTCTTAATGTGGGAAAATGTAAATTTATGGTGGCAGGAGGAATTATATTAAGACATCAAATATGAGAAAATGGTATGAAGTAGACCTTCTAAAATTCAAGTGATTGCTAATTTACCTTATCCAAATTTACCTCATCCAACCAATGTAAAGAAAATTAGGAGTTTTTTAGGACATGTTGGATTCTACAGGCAATATATTGAAAACTTCTCAAAAATTGCTAAGCATTTATGTCATTTACTATAGAATGATGCAATTTTTAATTTTGATGAAGAATGCCTAAAAGCTTTTGAGTTATTAAAGAAAAAATTAGTCACTGCACCAATTATAGTTTCACCAAATTGGGAAAAACCTTTTGAATTGATGTTTGATGCTAGTGATTATGCAATTGAAGCTGTTTTAGGACAAAGATCAGATAAAATTTTCAAAGCAATTTACTAGCTAGTAAGACTATGAATGAAGCCCAAATTAATTATACAACAATTGAAAAAGAGTTATTAGCAATAGTATATGCTTTTGATAAATTTAAATCATACTTAATTGGAACTAAATGTATAGTGCATACAAATTATTCTGTTATTAAGTACTTAATTAAGAAGAAGGATGTTAAACCTAGACTTATAAGATGGGTTCTACTTTTGCAAGAATTTAACTTTACAATAGTAGATCGGAAGGGGTCTGAAAATCAAATTGCTGATCATTTGTCCAAGCTTGAATTAGAAAAACCACTTTATTTTGAAAAAGAAATTAATGAACATTTTTCATATGAAAATTTTTTCAGAATTAATGAGTTGTATGTTCCATGGTATGTCGACTTTGTGAACTTTCTTATTAGTGATATTATACCCTATAGAATGACATACCAACAGAAGAGGAAATTCATATATGAAGCTAAGATTTATTTTTGTGATGACCCATTTTTATATAAATAAGGGAAGGATTTGATTATTCGAAGATGTGTACCTTTAGAAGAAACTTATGAAATTATCCAAAAATGTCATAATTTTGATTTTGGGGGACATCTTGGTGTTGATAAAAAACATACAAAATTTTACAATCTAAATTTTATTGGCCTACTATCTTTAGATATGTTAAAGCTTATATCAAAACTTGTGATAGATGTCAATGCATAGGCAATATTTTTAGAAGAAATGAGATGCCCCTCGATTATATGCTAGAAGTTTAAATATTTGATGTTTGGGGATTAGATTTCATGGGACCATTTTACCATCTTTCAGAAATTTATATATACTGATAGTAGTGGACTATGTATCCAAATAGATAGAAGCTATTGCTTTACCTCAATGTGATGCTCAAAGTGTTGCAAAGTTATTAAAAACAAACATATTTTGTAGATTTGGGATGTTGAGAGTTATCATAACTGATGGGGGAAGTCATTTCAAAAATGCCATAATGGAGAAATTGTTAAAGAAATATCATATTAATCATAAGATTACTACTGCTTATCATCCTCAGACAAGTGGTTTGGTTGAATTATCTAATCGTGAAATTAAAAAAAATTATGGAAAAATATGTAAATCTAACAAAAATAGATTGTTCAGTCAAACTTTACTATGCTTTGTGGGTTTATAGGACTGCATACAACTTCTATAGGACTGTCCCCATATAAGCTAATATTTGGAAAAGCTTATCATTTACCAGTTGAACTTGAGTATAAAGCATATTGGGTGATTAAAGAGTTCAATTATAATTTGAAAGATGTTGGTGAGAAAAGAATATTACAATTAAATGAACTTGAAGAAATAAGGAATGAATCTTATGAAAGTGCTAAGATTTACAGAGAAAATATGAAGATGTGGCATGATCGAAGGATCCATACTAAAAATTTTTAGCTAGGGCAACAAGTTTTGCTATATAATGCAAGGTTAAGATTACTTCTAGGAAAACTTAAGTCCATGTGGATGGGCTCATTTGTTGTGATGAAAGTTTATCTTTATGGAGCTGTGGATATCAAAGATCCTAAAACTGAGAAAATATTTAAAGTGAATCGTCATAGGCTGAAACCCTATTTTAAAGGGGATCAACTTAAATTTAACGAATTAGTGATGTTGGTTCAACCAGAATAAGTACTGGTTACGTCGGGCTGATGACGTAAAACTAAGCGCTCAGTGAGAGGCAACCCATAGTTATCAGTGTGCTTTTACTTTGATTGTTTTTTGTGTGTGATTAAGAAAATTTAGGGTAGTATTTTTGAAACTGTTTGTGTTAGTAATAGTTTTAAGACTTTATTAAGTGACTTAGACATGTTAGAATGAGTATTTAGATGTTAAGTTGCCCGATGCTAAATCAAGTACTGGCGCTTAAGCACCAATACGCGGTGCTTAAGCGCAGGCGATAAAAACCATGTGTAAAAATACAATTTCTAGAAGTTCTAACCACTAATTGGTTAACTTAAATGTGCCATGGCAGTTTTAGGACATGCCTAGAAGCTATTGAAGGGATTTAGGCCTATAAATAGAAGGGTTTTGTGATGGAATTTCACCCCAGAATTATTTTTAGCTCTAAAGTCTAAGAGAAAGAGAAATTTAGAGAAAATGTCTTCATGGAAGAGGGATTTGAAGAAAAAGGAAGAGGCCATGACGAAGAAATTCATTAGTCAAAGTGCACAAGAGATGTATAACGATTTCTTAATATTGAAGGAATAGTGAAAAAGATCAACAAAATTTAGGCTAACGTGGCTTCAATTAAAGCAAAGGTAAATGAAGTTAATGCACATCTAGAGCATATAGGATGGAAATTAAAAATGCAATTTAGCCATACCAGTTATATTGAGGAAGCAGATTAAGCGATGTATCTTAAGCAGAAATGGATTGAAGAAGATTGTATCAGAGCTCGTCACCACCATCCGTTTTATCAACTCTATATTCCAAATGCCCAAGGAGAGACTAATGAGAGACAGGAATTAGTTCCAACAAATGAAGAATGAAATTAAGTTCTACGCTAAGAATTGTTTTTTAAGAGTTGTTTTATGTATTAGTGTTAAGTCTTGTTTCTAGTGTTTATGTGCTTATGTGTGTTATTGTGTAAGTTTGTTTAGCGTTTGTATTTAGAAAAGTTTTCTCATCCAAGACTCTTTGGAATGAGAATTATGTGTTAAATGTTATTTGTAATAGTTTGTTAATGAATATGATTGTTTGTTTGTGAAAACTTTTGTGTTAGTTTAGCTTCAAATTGAATTAATTATATTGGAGAATTTTGAGAGAGAGGAGAGTTAAAGGAGAGGAAAATAGTCATTTAAGTGTTATAAGGGGGTTTACTTAGGCTAATAGTGCATTTTACTAAAGTTCAAAAATATAAAAAATTGTGCACTGGCGCTTAAGTGCCACAACCCCGTGCTTACGCGCAAGTCAACTCGAGAGGTAGGTGCCTAAGCCCCACATATTCGTGCTTAAGCGCCGGTTCAAAAAAATCGGTTCGCAAAAGGTTAAAAGTGAAAATTAACCCCTAAAAATGCCATTTTTTGATCCTGCCATTATCTTCTTCCTCCGATGTTTGCAATTTTTAGTTTAGGGCAAGCCTTTTTGTGGAGATTTCTTGGTGGATTTGANTGCAAGTCAACTCGAGAGGTAGGTGCCTAAGCCCCACATATCCGTGCTTAAGCGCCGGTTCACGAAAATCAGTTCGCAAAAGGTTAAAAGTGAAAATTAACCCCTAAAAATGCCATTTTTCGATCCTGCCATTGTCTTCTTCCTCCGATGTTTGCAATTTTTAGTTTAGGGCAAGCCTTTTTGTGGAGATTTCTTGGTGGATTTGAGTCAAATTTGCTAGATTTGAATTTCTTGAGGTAAGATCTTCACTTCTATGTAGAAATTTTTTATTTTTACCATGTATTTTGAGCACATTATGGAGGTACCCAAAATTTACTATTCATGGTGAAAAACTTGAAAAAAATCTATGGAAATTACATAGAATTTGTAGTTTAAGCTTATAGGAGTTAAGTTTAGTATATTAGACTTGATCTTTGAAATTATTGTGAAATTTTGTGAAATTTGTAGAAAGGCCCCAAGAATGAAGAGGAGAAACGGGAAGTCCCATTTTGATTCAAGCAAGTTTGTTAATTTGAAAGCTCAGGACAGATATAGTGACGCTCTACAGTCACGAAAATTGATTCTTGAAAGGTGTTTTAAAAATCCAGGTGGATTCGTGAAGGATTTGATCGTTCACCAATAATGGGAACGATCTTGTTGTTTTTCTATTGTGGCTGTGATTTCTGTAGTGCGGGAGTTCTATGCAAACCTCTCTGAGGCGGAAGAGGATTGAGTCATGGTTAGAGGCAAATTGGTACCTTTTCACCAGAGGTAATCAACATGTTCTACCATTTATCGCTTGATACTATGTGCTTTATTCAAATTATAGTCCTATTAAGACGAAACTGAACGAGATTATATCAGTTTTAACTGTTGGAAGGGGACTCTGGAAAATTAAAAATGAGAGGAGAGTCAACTTTTCCACTTCAAAGTTAAGTGCACCATCAAAGGCGTGGCACTACTTTATTTTAGCTCGTTTGTTACCAATGAATCATCTTAGTGAAGTTACCAGGGATTGAGCAACGTTGAATTATAGTATTCAACAGTACAAGCCTATCAACATTGGAGATTTGATTTGTCGGACTATCATCAGTTCTGTTACTGTTGCTAGTGCTGCAGATTTAGGATTTGCTTCTTAGTCTTTTCTTTATGTGAGCAAGCTGGAGTTAGATATGAAGTGTGAATGTGAAATCATATTGTGAACACTCTATTTTTGGTTGGAGAGGAGGATTTTCGAGAAGTTATGGAATGTTGACGTCCGTTGCATCCACCTCCGTGACTTCTACATTTAGACCATCTACTTCTAAACCATCTACATATGGAGGTCAGCCTACTGAATCTCAGGATCAATTATTGCAGAAGATGATGGATAATATTAATTTTACCACAGATAAGGTACGAAATTTAGAAAATTTTGTAGATCATATTGATGGATATGTCAGAAGACATAGTGATTATGAGGAGAAGTTTCACTCATCTTTAGAGAGCCTTATTAAGGATAACCAAGGAGTGGAATTCCCTTCATATCCAAAGTATCCTGATTATGAGTTTGCAACTTTTTGGGATAGCGATGACACTAATGATGATGATGATGAGAATGACTAAGGTTGTTTTATGTTTGTAATATGTGATGTACTTTGTGGTGTGCACTTGATACATTTGATTTTTGTACTTGTTGATTTATGTGATGTGTTAGACTTTTTTTTTAAGTGTTATTGTAATGTTTGTGTTTTGTTAGTATTGTGTTTTAAATTTTAGGGTAGTAATTATTGTTGTGTATTGTGTTTTATTTAGTTAGGTATGAACTTATTTCTATGTCTTATGAAAGTTGAAAATCTTGTTAGCTTTAATTTTAAACTTCAATTTTAGAAATTTGCTACCTTATATTTTTTTTCTAGTTAGTGTGTTTGTTTGCTTTTATGTCTGTATCCACAACTTAGAAGTCTAATGAATCTCTATATGTTAAAAAGTAAGAAATCTGATCAAAAATTAATTCTACTCCTGTTTTTAGTTTTATACTTATATAATTAGTATATAAAAATTCTTGTAAGCATATATTTCAATTTTTATTCCTGCTTATATATATATCTATTGTTAAACTGTTTAATCTTGTTAAAAATTTAAGTTTGGAGGGGTTGAAAAATATTTTCAGAACTTGAATTTTATTTTTTCTCAAATGAGCTACAAGTGAATTTGATTTAAAAATAAAAATGATCATTTTTATGAAGTTATATTAGGGAAGTAAAATTTTGATTATAGAAATGAGAAAGAAAATTTAGTTAAAATTTTATAAGTGATGCAGAAAAAATTAAAGTTAAAAGTTATTAAATGTAGAAATCATAAATAATGTGTAACTATCTTTAGTAGGAGATATAATATTTTTGAAAAATGTGGAAGGATTAGACTTTTATTTTTTATACTTAAATTTCTTTTATTGAAATTAATTTTCAAAACTATTATTATGTTTTTAAGTAAAAGAAAGTTATCAAATCTTTGCTTTGGAAAAGGAAGAGTGGAATTCAAAACCATTAAAGGCCTATCCAGATATAGTAGTCCTTTCCAGAAAAAGAAAAGAAAAAAGAAAAGGAAAAAGAAAAGAAAAAGAGAAAGAAAAGAAAAGAACGGTTGAAAAAGAGAGGAGAAGCTTGAGGATTAGAGCTGAATCAAAAATTGTTTCCACATCTGATCTTTTTTAAAGTATAAGACTTGAGAAACTCTTAAGCTTATGGATATAATATAGTAGATTAAATTATACTTAATAAAAATTTTGAAGTGAAGGAAATAAAATGCCTAAGTTCTATATTTGGAAAATCTACAAGTATTTCTGAATTAGATAGAAATTCATATTTTTCATACTTCTTCACTTTAAGGATTTCTAAACCTTAAGTTGGTCTCATTCACTAAAATTTTTTATAAATTTAGACTATTATATTTCTAGAACAAAATTTTAGAAACTCCTAAACAAACTCATATACATAATCATACTTATTTGGTTTTTAAAGATTGAAGTGTCACTTGAGGACAAGTAACATTTTAAGTTTGGGGGATTTTGATACACCTAACATATATAGTGTTCTTGGACACATTTTTATACCTATTTTTTAGATATTGCGCTTTAACGGAAGGTATTTTCGCGTTTTTTCTTTCAGGTGCAAGTAAAAAAGGTGAAAAATGCTAAAAGAAGTGAAAAAGGATCAAATTTGGAGCAAAAATGCAAAAAAGGTGCAAAAGTATTTTGGTGCCTAAGCTCCAGATCTGGCGCTTAAGCGTCGGTAAAACAGAAAATGTCAGAGGCCCCGCGCTTAAGCACCAGTGACAGTTACTTGACAGGTTAAATCATTTTGACGAATTTTGAATTGACATTTGGGGCACCTATTGGCTAAAATGGATGGTTATAACCACCAAGGATGAAAATATAATTAAAGAACTTGTGAATGGAGGAATCCCTTAGTAAATACATCGAATCAAGACACATTTTGAAGAGATACCAAGGCACCTCTTGGAAAATTATAAAAGAAGGAAGTTGAGACTTTTTGAGGGGGGAGTCTTGAAAAATTCTTAAGAAGTTTGTGGAGAAGCTTTTGAAGAAAATTTCAGGCACCACTATTTTCCTTCTGCTTATAGTTTTAATTTGAGAGTTAAGAGTGTTGTAAGAAAAAAGAGATTTAAAGGAACTTCAAGAATTTGGTGGAGGATTTGAGATAAGTTTTTGTCTTTATTTTAAACTACTTTTGGTTTTAATTGAGACTTCTTGTTGGTTTGATAATAATTTCTACTTTTAAATGAAAGTGTGTTTTTGTTTTCTCCATGGATTCTGAGTAGTTTTCTTTATCTTTATCCTTAAAATGATAAGTAATTAAAGTGTTGGATGGAAGTTGTGGAGAGTATTAATCTTTAATGTTAGAAGAAGTTGTGATGATTTAATTCCATGTACTTCATTTACTTCTTGATCTGGCCCATCTAGATGTTAAAATTTGTTGTGAGAACATGTAAGAACCGGGATGGTATTGTCTCAGTCAAAAATTGGAAAGAATCACATGAGATTGTTTGAATGAGAATATAGTTCATATGATTAAGTGCAAATAAATATGAATATAATCTTTGAAGGGTGTAGAGTTAGAGGACTTTAGAGTGACAGGCTAAAGCCCCCAACTTGCTTTATTATTTTAGGTTTTGATACGAGATGTTAGCCCCTAGGTGGAGGGAACCGATGGAACTGTAGAGTGAGAGTTATTATCTTCCCTGCCTAACTGATCTTCAGAACTATTCAAACTTTAAATTAGTCAATGTTCTTTATAGCATCTCTAATAAGGGTAAAGAATAATATTACTCCTATTTGGCAGAACACAACAGAATTCCTATACTTATTACTGATTCATGATAAGGAGAAATATATTTCATACTTAGTGCTTTTCTTTTACATAAACTCAAGTTACCTTTGGTAAGTTTTTATTTCAAACATTAAAAATACCAAAAAGAGTTCAAATTTCATTCCTGTGATAATAACTATAGTTTAAGTATTTGTCTTTTTAAAGTAGAAAGTTTGGTTACTTTAATTATCACATACTGTGAACAATCCCTGTGGGTTTGATATTCGGGGCTTAATCTAAAAGTCCTATATTCCTTGATAACGATACGTATATTTGTGTAGTATCCCAATATATCTATTAAGTTAAAAAGTTAAATTCTTATTTTCTCAGGATCAAGTTTTTGGAACTATTATAAAGTAAAGCAAAGATAAGTGAAAAATATAATCAAATACATTGTTATACTGTTGCATATAAACACTCGGGATCACATGTCCCAAAAAAACTTCTAACCTCTCTCCTAGTAGTAGATGGAGGCAGTTTTTCAATGACTTAAACTTTTGTTGGGTCCACTTCCATGCCTTTTTCAGATATTTTATGTCCATCACAATACCTTCACATACCATGAATTGGCACTTCTCCCAATTGATAACAATGTTATTCTCTTCACAACCTTTTAGAACCTTCATCAAATGATCCAAACAAGAGTCAAATGAAGAGTCAAACACTGAAAAAGTTGTCCATAAAAACTTATATTACCTTCTCAATTAGGTTGCAGAAAATAAACTTCATACACCGCTAAAATGTAGCAGGTGCACTACATAGCCTAAAAGACATTCTTTGAAATGCACAAGTTCCATAAGAACTTCTGAAGGTTATC
>JXCR01130004.1:0-88523 GCA_002079205.1 Phalaenopsis hybrid cultivar
TATATATATATATATATATGTTTTCCTATTTTGTTTGATAAGTATTTATATATTAGTGGATAATAATCCTACACAATTTTACATATTATAAATTAAGACAATAATTGGTATTAGAGGAAAATTTGGAATCAAATTGAATGAAAAAATGAAAAGATGCGAATTTGGCCTCTGGCGCCCGCAGACAGACCAAAGCGCTGACAGCTCCATCGGGAGCGCCGACGGCGTCGATAGTAGTTTGACGATTTTGGCAGATTTTGGCGGGATTTTGCTCTGTAATAACTTTTGGGAGATGTTTTTAAAGTCCTAAAAACTGTCTTGGACGATCAGAAACTTCCTATTTTCAAATTCCATGCCCTCAAATTCTAGGAATACTTCCAGGTATGGAGTTTCAATCGAAGAAAGTTTATCAGTTTTGACGCACAAAGATTATACGACAAAGTTATTGTAAAGAAGAGACTTATCAGAAAGAGAGGCTTTGTCAATCAAGGATTAATTAATCCAAGTTCTCCGATTGATAAAATCATTGTACAAAGGCGATGAGAAGTTCTGTGCTACACTACCGCTATAGTTGTTGTACCAGTAGTGAAGGAATTCTATGTCAATTTACATAGAATTACCTAAGGAGTTGTCTTCGTAAGAGGTAAGGCCGTATCATTTACTCCTATGTGAATTAATGAGTTATATATGATATAAAACGTTCCAATCTGTCATTATACAAATTTCATCGCTACCAAAGATTTGATGCAAGATGTCTATAATTTTCTGACGGATGAAAGTGAACTTTGGGAAATGTGAGATGAAGGATATGTTAGTTTCTTTGCTTCATTACTTAATCCAATATCAAAGTAGTGGCATTTCTTCATTTCTGCAAAATTACTCCCTACCATGAAGATTAGTAGAGTCACCAAATACAGTTCAAATTTGAATTATTGCATTAAAATGGAAAAACCCATTGATATTGGATCTATCATGTTTAAATCTGTTATGGGTATTATTATGAATGAGTCAATTTATGGACTTAGGCATCCTTCCACAATTTTCCTACTTTGTAGTAAATCTCAAGTTCCACAAGAAAGTTGGGGAAAATTTTTATTACCTTGGGAGCCCATGATACCTATTGATGATAATTATGTTGGGAATGGGAATGAAGCATTAGATACTATCTTAGATCACTCATCACATGCTTCAACTCCATTGATGCCACCAATAGTTGGAAGTTCACTTGCTATAGAAAAGAAATTGAAGAAAATTGAAAGAGAACTTTAGAGTATTACGAATGCAATAGGAGATCTTAAGTACCTTTTTTATAACCTAGATCGGAGGATGAAAGAGAATTTTGATCATACTGGAACATTTGAAGCAGGATTAGTGTGAAAGTTTAAAGAAAAAGGATGGATCGAAGAAACTTTGACTGATCAATTTCTTTACCGACCCTTCTACAATTTGTACGTTCATTACCAATTGATGGTAGATATCAGAGGAGGAGAAAGCACTGAAGACGAGGCAGAATAATGAAAGAATTTGGACTCTCTCTACTAATTTAAAATCCTTACGTACTTAATGTGATTGTGTGGATTTGATTTAGTTTGCTTTGCTTTAGAATTCCGAACTTTGATTGTGTGTATAATTTTATGTCAGTGTTTAGTGTTGTGGCGTGATTTCAAATCTGATTTATAATTTAGTTTGTTTTATATGTGTGAAAGTGCGATTAGAAAAATGTGTTTGTAAAAGTGTATTTTCATATATAAAAGTTAGTATGTTGTTTGTGAATTATTGTTAGATAAAAATTTGTGTTAAAAAATACTAAAAAGACTTTGGAGAAAATTGAAAGGAAATTAAAATTGAAAAAATTAAAAAATGGAATTTTTAGGCCTTCAATGCCGACGGCGCCCTCGACTCGAGAACAACCTTTACCCTTTAAAATTTGTGATTTTCACCGTAAACTGCCAATTTTACCCTTTGAGTCACCTTCAACCTCTGATTTTTGCACCTAGGGTTTGCATTTGCTTGGATTTGAGGTGATGTTAAGGCAAAGAAACTTTAGATTTCATCTTCTCTAGATAAGAGCTACACTTTGAACAAAAAACTTTTGATTTTCACCAAAGATTTATCTAACATTACCGAGATCCAAAAATTTTGGCATTTTTTTAGAGAATTTGAGAAAATCCTTTGGGGAAGAACTCTTACTTAGTAGATTTAAGTATAGAGCGCTTTAATTTCTGATTTTCAGAATTTTTAAAATTTATTCAATTTTTTTCAATTTTTCTCTAGATTTACCATGGCACCAAGAATGAGCAAATGAAAAAAAGAAAAGTAGATTATGATGAACAAAAATTTGTTAGCTTCAGGGCTATTGCTTGATTCAATAGTCTACTTGAGCATAAAAAAGTAATTCTGGATCGTCATTTAAAAATCTGGGAGGAGAAGTTGAGTGATTAATCAATACTCGGTAGTCGGAAAATTTATATTTTACTATCGATGCAATTATTGGTGTAATGATGGAGTTCTATGCGAACTTTACTGAAGCTTCTGACGACTTTGTTTTTGTTCATGGGAAAATGGTGGAGTTTTCTCCAAGAAAATTTAAAGAGTTTTATCAGTTAGAAGATGTTTATAGTTGCTAGTATAAGTCATATTCTGCTACTAATGAGGCCTTAGAGGAAGTTATTTCTTTTCTTACTGATGGAAGAGGGACATGTAAGGTCAAAAATGGTGTTAAGGTAAAATTTCCTCTTTCTATGCTTAATGTAGTATCTAAGGCCTGACACTAGTTTATTTCTGGAAGAATGATTCTGACAAATCATCATAGTGAGGTGACCAGGGATAAAGCCATCCTGAACTTCTGTATTCAGTAGGTGATGAGGATAAATGTAGGCTTTATTATCTATATGAACACTAGATCTATTGCTTTGGGAGAGACCACTGGTGGTTTGACACACCCTGCACTTATTTTTACACTCTATGAACAGGCAGGAGTTGATTTTAGATCTGTGGAAGAGAGGATTGAGCCTCTAAGACCTATTGGGCCTACCAATATAAAGAGATATGAATCTCATGTTGATTAGAGATCTGAAAGTAAGACCAGAGATATTCCTTCTACTTTGAGGACCCCTACTTCTAGTGACCCTACTAACCAAGAAATTTTAGACCAGATGATGATCCAACTGGGAGATATCTTAAGAATGGATCATAGGTTGCAAAACATGGATGCCAGAAATACTCACATTGATGATTTGATACGGCAAAAGTTTGAATATGATGCTGTTTATGATGATGCATTGGTGAGATACATAAAGGGTGATCATTCAGTTCAGTTTTATACTCAACCTATTTTTACTGCACATCAGCGTCATAATTTGGATGTATAAGAAGAAAAAGATGATGATGATTGGTGATTTGATTTTTTTTAGTTTATGTTTGATTGTACTTTGTTATTGTGTTGTTTGTTTTTGTTATATTATTGAGGCTATTTGTTAGATTGTGAGACTCTGTTTGTTGTTATGTTAAGTTGTGAACTGTAGTTTGTAAAATTGTTTTCATTTCTGAAATTCAATTTAATTCTACTGTTAGTTTTTGTATTTTATTAAATGTATTGTAATTAACTCTTTCTCGGCAGATTTTATATGCATTATGCGCAATTTAATGTTTTAAGTCTTGTAGCGTTTTACATTAGCACTTGCAGTATTTCAGAATTAAAGTTTAAAAATCAAAACCTTCAACAGGTATGTCTTTTCTTTATGTATTTAATGTTTTCTTTTACCCTTTATTTTTTTNGTGAGATCAATACTCAGGACTCCATTAGAGCACTTTATTACTTAAGTGATACATATACTTTTGTTATTTTTATGAGTTTGGCAGTTTAAAGATTTGCAAAGATAATATTATTTTTACTAAAGTTATTTTTATTGGGATTAAATTGCATATTTATTATTAGCACTATCATGTGTGTTTTGTAATATTTAAAAATATTTACAAAAGCAACACATTAAAAAATTGTGCATCACTATACATGTTAAAAATCAAGTTTTGGGGGGGGAGGAAAAAAATATATTTGAAAGTTAGTATACATTCTTTAGTTTAATATTATTGCAAGCATATTATAGTCTAGATTTACTTTCTCCTGCGATCATTCTATTTTGATTATGCATTAATATGAATTTGATAGGATGTTGTAGTAGTTGGTAGATTCACCTTTCATTTTTTTTTTCTTTCAGCTACTTTTAATGGAATTAATTGTAAAATATTTAAAATTTCAAGTTTTGGGGGAGGTAGAAAAATAGATTTCAAAGTTAAACTTTACTTGTTCTAAATAAAACTACAAATAAATTTTATTTGAAAAATGGTTTTTGTTATGTGGAGTTATCTTAAGATTACTAAAATTTTAATTATAGAAATGCAATAGAAAAACTTAGTAAGGACTTTTGTAAAAAAAATGAAACTAAAGTTAAGATGTTTAGTAGAGTATTTTAAAGAAATTTTTCTTGACTTATTGTATTTGTTTATGCGAAATATTGGATCTGAAGGTTTAGTACCTTACGATTCAGAATTAGAACATATTATTAAAAAATTTGAAAACAATAAAAAAGATTAAATATTTGAACAAAATGGTGAATAACGTAGACAATCAAATAAATGAAAATTGAGAAAAACCTTTAAACGGTTATGCTAATCCTACAGTCGATGAACTTCACTTGACTATTTAAAATCTTGATGTTGTTGCTAATTCATTTGAGCTTAAACCTACTATTATCCAAATGGTACCAAATAATCAGTTTGGAGAAACACCTACTGAAGATCCTAACTTACATCTTGCTAATTTTCTTGAAATATGTGCTACTTTTAAATATGATGGAGTGTGTAATGATGTTATTAGGCTTAGAATTTTTCCTTTTTCATTAAGGGATAGAGCTAAAGCTTAGTTAAATTCATTAGCATCTGGATCTATCAGAACTTGGGGAGAACAATCACAAAAAATTTTGGTTATATATTTTCCACTCTCAAAAACTGCTAAGCTTAGAAATGATATTACATCTTTTTATCAGTTTCAAGGGGAATCGATATATGAAGCCTGTGAAAGATTTAAAGATCTCCTTAAGAAATGTCCACACCATGCTCTACCAAATTGGTTAATAATTTAAACTTTTTACAATGGATTAGTAAGATCACTTAGATCTATTATAGATGCTGTTGCATGTGGATCATTAATGTCAAAACCTTTTGATGAAGCATACACTTTAATAGAGAAAATGACTTCTAACAATTTTCAATGGCCCTACGAGTGGCTAAATCCTAAGAGAGTAGCTAGTATTCATGATTCTGATGCAATTTCTATTTTAACATATCAAATTCCCGCTATATCAAAAAATATTGATCAAATTGGTGTGAACTATTCTCAAATACCACCAATATTAGAGGAAAATTCACTAGGACTGATAATTGATACTCAATCATCTTATGAAACTTTGAATGCTATAAATAATTGAAATAATAATCCCTATTCAAATTTATTATAACCCTGGATGAAAAAATCACCCTAATTTTAGTTGAAAAAATTATAACAATTCGATGAATCCCTTAGGAAATTCAAATAGCCAAACAAATCTTAACTATCGACCTTATTATCCTCCTGGATTTAACTCTAACCCTAACCCACAAGTTAAGGAAAAGAAGTTGAAAGATGGAAGAAGTAATGTTAAATATGGGAAATCAAATACAAAATCAAGAGGCTGCTATTATAAATATTGAAAATAAATTAGGACATATTGCTACTGCACTTAGTAATAAACCTTCAGGAATTCTTCTTAGTACTGTAGAAATTAATCCAAAAGATTATAATAAGGAGCAAATTAAAGTTATTCAATTACAAGTGGAAAATAAGTAGAAACAAGAATCCAAAGAGAAATTGAAGTTGAGGAGGATAAGGAAGAAATTGAAAGCAACCAAAATGAAAATGAACAAATACAAGTTCCTTTAGAAAAGCCACTACCTGTGTTTCCTCAATGCTTGAAGCAGAAGAACAAATATAAACAATTTACAAAATTTTTGAAAATCCTTACAAAGTTAACAATAAATATTCCTTCCATTGAGGCTTTGGAACAAATGCTAAGTTATGTGAAATTTTTGAAGGATATACTAAACAAGAAAAGGAAATTTTCTGATCATGAGATCGTTGCACTCAGTGAAGAGTGTAGCGCTAATATTCAGAAAAAACTTTTTAAGAAGTTAAAAGATCTTGATAGTTTTACTGTACCTTCTGCTATTGGTGAAAAGTTTTTTGTAAAAGCCTTATGTGATTTAAGAGCGAGTATCAATCTTATGCCTCTATCAATTTTGAAACGTTTAAATTTATGAGAGACTTCCTCTAATATTGTAACTCTTTAGTTAGCTGATAGATCAACAACTTATCCTAAAGAAGGTATAGAAGTTGTATTAGTAAAAGTGGATAAATTTATTTTTTATGTAGACTTTATTGTATTAAATATGGAGGAAGATAAAGAGATTCCTATTATTTTGGGGAGACCCTTTCTTGCAACTGGGAGAGTTGTGATAGATGTGTAGAAACGTGAATTAATAATGAGAGTCAATGATCAAGAAGTAACATTAAATATTGCAAAATCTATGAAATATCCTGCGATAGAAAAAGATAATGAATTTTTTAGGATGGAAGTTACTGATTATCTGAGTAATGAGCAATTTAAGGAAGTTTTTGAAGAAAAATTAAGGTTAGAAGAGTATTGTGAGAATGAAAATGAAATAAAAGAAGATAATTTAGATTATGTTCAGGATAAATTTGAAACTTTAGATTTGTTGGAAAATGATAATAAAAGTCTTATTCCTTCAAGTATTAAACCACCAGAACGTGAACTGAAAGTTTTACCTGCCTATTTAAAATATATGTTTTTAGCATATTTATCTACAGTGCTTGTTATTGTATCTTCTAATTTAATTGAATTTCAAGAAAAAAAATTAACATAAATGTTGAAAAGTTATAAAAAGGCTTTTGGATGGAATTTAGTAGATATTAAAGGAATTAGTCCTTTAATTTGTATACACAGAATTCTATTAGATGAACAGTATGAACCTAAAGCTGATCCTCAGAGGAGATTAAACCCAATAATGAAAGAATTTGTTAAAAAAGAAATCTTAAAATAGTTAGATGCTAAAATTATATATCCTATTTTAGACAGTGCTTGGGTAAGCCCAATTCAATGTGTTCTAAAGAAAGGAGGAGTGACACTTGAATTAAATGAGAAAAATGAATTAATTCCAATAAGACAAGTTATTGGTTGGCGAATTTGTATGGACTATAGAAAATTAAATATGGCCACCAGGAAAGATCACTTTCAATACCCTTTTTAAACCAAATGTTGGATATATTGGCTGGAAACAAATATTATTATTTTCTAAATGGATATACCGGGTATCACCAAATTCTAATTGCTCATGAGGATCAAGAGAAAACAACATTTACAAGTCCTTGTGGAACATTTGCTTTTCGTAGAATGTCTTTTGGACTATGTAATGCGCCTGTGACATTTCAAAGATGTATGATGTCAATTTTTAGTTATTTAATTGAACATGGAATGGAAGTATTTATGGATGATTTTTATATATTCTGAACTTTATTTAAAATATGTTTCAATAATTTAGAAAAAGTTCTGAAATTATTATGAAAAAATCAACCTAGTGCTAAATTTGGAAAAATCTCAATTTATGGTTGTAAGAGTATTTGTACTTTGTCATAAAATTTTTGAAAATGGCATGGAAGTACATCCTAGAAAAATTCAAGTTATTAAGAAATTACCACCTCCTACTACGGTTAGAGGGATAAGAAGCTTTCTAGGACATACTGGTTTCTACAGGCGTTATATAAAAATTTATTCAAAACTAACTAAGCCATTATGTTAACTTTTAGAAAAAGATAGAAAATTTGATTTTAATGAGGAATGCATAAAAGCATTTGAACTGTTGAAAGAAAAATTAATCACTGCACCAATAATAGTTCCACCTGATTGGGAGAAACTATTTGAAATAATGTGTGATGCTAGTGATTATGCTATTGAAGTTGTTTTAGGACAAAGGCACAATAAAGTTTTTAAAGTATTATATTATGCTAGTAAAACTCTAAATGATGCTCAAATCAATTACACAACTACTGAAATAGAGTTATTAGCTATAGTCTATGCCTTCGATAAGTTTATACCTTACTTAGTTGGAGCCAAATGTGTAGTGCATATAGATCATTCTACTATTAAATATTTGATGCAAAAGAAGGATGCTAAACCAAGATTAACTAGATGGATACTTCTATTGCAAGAGTTTGATTTTATGGTAGTTGATAGAAATGGAAATGATAATCAAATAGCTAATCATTTGTTTATACTAGAATAAGAAATATTAACAAATTTTGCAAATAGAATTTTGGAAACTTTCCTTGATGAACAATTACATAATATTGATGTAATGAATATATCGTGGTATGCCAATATAGTATATAATATTGTAAGTGATATTTTACCACAGGATTTTAAGAATCAATAATTAGAGAAATTTATTTATGATTCAAAATTCTATTTTTGGGATGACCCATATTTATATAAACAGTGTAAAAATCTAATTATTAGAAGGTGTGTCTTATGAAGAAACTCAACAAATAATTGAAAGATGTCATGATTCTGAATTTGCATGAAATTTTAGAATAAATAAAACTACACATAAAATTTTGCAAGCTGGATTTTATTGGCCTACTCTTTTTAGAGATGTTAATAATTATATTAAAACATGTGATCGATGTCAGTGAGTAGAAAATATTTCTAAAAGAAATGAAATGCCTCTAAATTACACATTGGAAGCTGAAATTTTTGATGTGTGGGCATTAGATTTTATGGGACCATTTATGCCTTCATTTAGAAATTTATATATATTACCTGTTGTTGATTATATATCCAAACGGATTGAAGCTATTGCTGCACTATTGACATATAGAACTGCTTATAAGACACTTATTGAAATGTCCCCATATAGACCATTTTTTGGAAAAACATGCCATTTACCAGTAGAATTGGAGCATAAAGCTATTTGGGCTATTAAAGAATTTAATTTTAATCTAAAAGATGCTGGTGAGAAAAGATTATTACAATTCAATAAACATGAAGAGATAAGAAATGAAGCATATGATAATGCAAAAATCTATAAAGATAAAATGAAAATATGGCAAGATCAAAAAATTATAAGAAAGAAATTTGAACCTAGACAAGAAGTTCTATTATATAATACTAGATTGAGATTATTTTCAAGAAAATTGAAATATAGATGGTTAGGACCATTTAAGGTGATTAAAGTCTATCATTATGGAACAATAGTTATTAAAGATCCTAAAACTAGAAAGATATTTAAAGTTAACGGGCATCGATTGAAATATTATTATGAAGGGCACATACTGCAATTTAATGAAATTTTGATGTTGAGTAATCCTGATTAAACAATGGTATGTCGAGCTAAGGACCTTAAACTAAGCTCTTTGTGGGAGGCAACTCATATATATATATATATATGTATATATATATATATTACTATTNAAATATGTATATTTACATAGAATCCCTACATAAATTGCTTAAATTTCTTATTCATAAAATAACGCCTAATTTTTTTGGCACCATTGGAAAGCAGAGTCAACTTTATATATTTTGCACGACTATATCATCGGGATTAAGTTTTCTGCACAGTTGTCGGGGAAGGTAACGGTAATTTAAATAGATTTAGAAAATTTGGAAAATTAGCAATACAAATAAAGAATAATAATAATAAAACCAAATATCCATATATATATATATATATATATATACTGAACATTATGGTTATTAGCAGAAAATCATTGCTAAACAAAAGCCATACTATTGCTTCCACTGTTGTATGTTTGGGCATACAGATAATAAGTGTTTCAAAGTGCACCCTCATCTCAGGAATTCTAATCAGGGGGGTCCCAAAAGATACTGATCTGCTTGTGGAACCTTTGTTGGAGCTTGTGAGGGAAAGGGCAATTACTGTTGAGAGTTCTGATCATATTAATTCTGGGTATAATGCCAAAGGTCCTGATCAAATTTACTAGGCCACTAATACTGCTTTGGTTATTGAGACTGATAATGCAGACAAAAGTGCAGTCATTGCTAGTTCTAACCACCATACTTTTCTGAATGCAATGACAGATAATCTATCGAATGATGAAGCTGGCCCCTCAAGAAGTCATCAAGAACCATTAAATGTATAGGTCATAGCTAGTGCAGCCACTGCCCAGAAACCTTTTGTTTCTGTGCCCCAGAGTTCTCAGCTCGATGTTGGTGAGGTTGTTCATAAAGATTATCATGTGGACTCTACCTTAGTTGAAGAATTACAGACTGCCTTGGTAGATTAATGGCAAACCTAAAAAATAAGAAAAAAGGAAAAGGGTAACAAGGAATTAACTAGTGTGAAGGGAGGAACATACTCATTCAGAGACAGAAAAACTCATAATGAAACAAAGGAGGCCATGACAAGTTCTAGAAGGAGGGGTAAATCCATTTCCTTTGGATGATGAACCTTTTTTGTTGGAATGTTAGGGGATAGGCACATCCTAAATCCCATAACAAACTTATTTCTTTGAATAGGATGTATAAGTTTTTGTTTGTGGCTATTTTGGAGCCTATGGTTTCCAAAAACTCCCAGAAAATCCTTAGAAAATTTTCCGGCTTCTCTCATTTTGCTAATCTGAATAATAAAATTTTGGTGCTTCATAGACAGAAAGTTATGTGTCAAATTTTGTGGGATCGTCCACAATTCCTTCACATCAAGTTTATCTTTGGGGGTCAGGAGGATTGGCCACTTTTGTTTATGTTGGATGCTCCTCAAGGCCCAAATTGGAGCAGTGGGAGAGGATTCTTGTTATTAGTAGATCCTGCAACTCATTATGGTTGGCGGGTGGGGATTTCAATTCCATTTATGCCCTTACTGAAAAACTAGGAGGCAATCCACCTGATTCCAAATCTATGAACTGCTTCATTGATAATATTGGCTTGGCTAGCTTATTTGATCATGGCTTTACTGGACCCAAGTTTACTTGGAGGAGAGGACCTTTATGGGAAATATTGGATAGAATCCTTACTAACTCTCTTTGGTTGAATGAATTTTTACATACTTTTGTTCAACATCTTAGCATGACAGGATCATATCATAGGCCCTTACTTATCACTATTTCTGCATCTCCAATCNTATGGATTGTATAATGATGTTATTAGGCTTAGAAATTTTCCTTTTTCATTAAGGCATAAAGCTAAATCTTGGTTAAATTCATTAGCACCTGGATCTATCAGAACTTGGGGAGAAAAATCACAAAAATTTTTGGCTAGATATTTTCCACCCTAAAAAACTGCTAAGCTTAGAAATGATATTACATCTTTTTATCAGTTTCAAGGGGAATCGATATATGAAACCTGNTTATATTAAGAAATAATAATGTTTTTGAATCCTACATAATTTTATATATCATAAAATAAAACAAATATTGATATTGGAAGAAAATTTTGAATTGAATTGAACCAAAAAAGAAGCGACGCAACATTGGCCACTGGCGCCAATAGCGCCAGAATGGGCGTCGACAGTGTCGATCTACACTAGCCATGGTGCCGACTGTGCCATCAGGAGCACTGATAGCGTCTCGAGCAGTTTCATGCATTCGTGACGAATTTGGTGAACTTTGGCGGGATTGCACTCCTAAATAACTGCTCAGAGTTGTTTTTAAAGGCCTGAAAACTGCCTTGAACGACCAGAAACATCCAAATTTTGAAATCCATGGCTTCCAATTCTAAAAGTACTTCAAGGTATGGAGTTTTTAATAGAAGAAAAGTTATCAGTTTTGATGTGCTGAGATTATATGACAAAGTCATCATGAAGAATAGACTTATCAAGGAGAGAGGCTTTGTCAATCATGGATTGAGTAATCCAAGTTCACAAATTGAGAAATCCATATTACAGAGGTGTTGGGAAGTTCTATGCTACACTATCACTACAGTTGTTGTACTAGTAGTAAAGGAATTTTATGCTAACTTACATGGAATTACCCAAGGAGCGTCTTTATTCAAGGTAAGGTTGTACCATTTACTCAGCCTCGAATTAATGATTTGTATATGATAGAAAATGATTCAATCTGTCATTATACAAATTTTATCCCAACGAGAGATATGATGCAAGATGTATACCAATTTTTGACGGATGAAAATGATAATTGGGAAATCAGAGATGAGGGATACGTTAGTTTCTCTGCTTCACTGCTTAATCTAATATCTAATCAATGGCATTTATTCATCTCTGTAAAATTACTCCCTACCATGAAGATTAGTAGAGTTACAAAAGAAAGTGCAATTTTAAACTATTGCATTCAAATGGAAAAGCTCATTGATTTGGGATCAATTATTTTCAAATCTACTATGGGTATTATTATGAATGAGTCTATATATGGACTGAGGCTTCCTTTTACAATTTTCTTAATTTGCAGTCAATCTCAAGTGTCATATGAAAGTTGGGAGAAAGTATTATTACCCTAGGAGCCCATGATTTCTATTGATGAAAATTATATTGGGAATGGAAATTAAGCATTGGATATTATCTTGGATCATGAATCACATGCTTCGACACCATTAATACCACATATTGTTGGAAGTTCAATAGTTTTAGAGAAGAAAATGAAGAAAATCAAAGGAAAACTTCAGAGTATTATGAATGCAATAGGAAATTTTAACTACCTTTTTGATCACTTAGATTGGAGGATGAAGGAGAACTTTGATCATACTGGAACAATTGAAGCAATTTTGGTGCAGATGTTCAAGAAAAATAGATGGATCAATTAAAATTTGACTTATCAATTCTCGTACCGACCTTCTACAATTTGTAAGTCTATTACTAGTCTATGGGAGATATTAGAAGAGGAGAAAGTACTGAAGATGAAGCAGAATAATTGAAGAAGTTGGACTCTCTACTATTTTTAAAGTAATTATGTTTTTAATGTGATTGTGTTGGATTTACTTTTCTTTATAACTCTTTTAACTTTAATTGTGTGTACAATTTTGTGTCCGCGTTCTAGTATTGTGGCTTGATTTTGGTGCTGAATTATAACTTAGTTTGCTTTATGTATGTGTGAGTGTGATTAGAAATGTGTGTTTGTTAAAATTTAGATTCTCATATATAAAAGTTAGTTTGGCGTTGTTTGTGAAAATGCTTATTTGTGAATTATTTTAGGATGAATATTAGTGTTTACATAGACTATTTAGACTTTAGAGTGAATTGAAAGAAAATTGAAATTGTAAAAATTAAAGATATGAGATTTTTGGAACTAACGCCTGATACACTAAAAATATATGCATTTTTATACTCATATTTTATACTCATTTTTAGAGATATTGCACTTTAATGGAAGGAATTTTAGGACTTGAAGCAAAAAAGAAGCAAAAAGGATGAAATTTGGAGCAAAAATGAAGAAGTTGAAATTTGTTCAGAGCTGAAGGCGCCAGAAGAAGCGCTGACGGTGTCGTTTGACAGTTTCAGCCCGTGTTTCTAGAAGATTTGACAAATTTGGACGCTTTTTGGAGAGTATTTGGAGGCACTGATACACCTAAAATATATAGTATTTTTAGACACATTTTTATGCCTATTTTTGAGATATTATGCTTTAATGAAAGATATTTTTGTGTTTTTCTTGTAGATACAGGTAAAAAGGGTGAAAAATACTTAAATGAGTGAAAAAGGATCAAATTTGGTGCAAAAAGGTGAAAAATGTGCAAAAGAGTTTTGGCGCCTAAGCTCCAGATCCGGTGCTTAAGCGCCGGTTAAACAGAGAAGGCCGCGCCTAAATTGTAGAGGCCCTACGCTTAAGCACCAGTTGCAGTTTTTTTACTAGTAAATTTGGTTTCTTCAAATTTTGAAGAGGTTTTTGAGGCACCAATTGGCTTAATAGGTGGTTATAACCACCATGGATGAAAATTATCACAAAGGATGCATCTCTTGGGAAAATACATCGAATCTAGACATATTTTGAAGAGAAACCAAGACACCTTTTGGAAAATTATAAAAGAAAGAAGATTTGGACTTTGAAAGAGGTCCTGAAAATATTGAAAAGTTTTGAAAGTTCTCATTTGGGGAGTTAGTTCAGAGAGATTTTCAGGCACCACTTTTATTTTTNCAAAGGATGCATCTCTTGGGAAAATACATCGAATCTAGACATATTTTGAAGAGAAACCAAGACACCTTTTGGAAAATTATAAAAGAAAGAAGATTTGGACTTTGAAAGAGGTCCTGAAAATATTGAAAAGTTTTGAAAGTTCTCATTTGGGGAGTTAGTTCAGAGAGATTTTCAGGCACCACTTTTATTTTTATTTTATCCTTTTTGTTATTTTATTTTGAGTGATTGTAAAGAGAAGAGAATCAAAGGAACTTCCAGAGTTTGGTGGAGGACTTGAGATAAGTTTTTATCTTTTTGTTTTGAGACTACTTTTGGTTTTAATATAGACTTGTTGTTGGTTTGACAATGATTTCTTCTTTTAAATTAAAATGTGGTTTTGTTTTCTCCATGAATTCTGAGTAGTTTTCTTTATCTTCTTTCTTTAAATGATAAGTAATTAAGTTTTGGACGGAAGTTGTGGAAAGTATTGATCTTCAATGTTGAAGAAGTTGGGATGATTTAAATCCACGCACTTCATTTACTTCTTGATTTGGCCAATCTAGATGATAAAATTTGTTGTGAGAACATGTAAGAACCGTGTTGGTATTGTCTCAGTCAATAATTGGAAAAAATCACATGAGATTGTATGAATGAGAATGTAGTTCATATGATTGAGTGCAAAGGTAGGAAAATATTCATTGATGAGTGTAGATTTAGAGGACTTTAAAGTGAGAGGTTAAAGCCCCCATGGGAAATATTCATTCAAGGGTGTAGAGTTAGAGGACTTTAAAGTGATAGGTTAAAGCCCCCAACTTAATTTATTATTTTAGTTTATGATACGAGATGTTAGCCCTAGGTGGAGGGAATCGAGGGAACTCTAGAGTGAGAGCTAGTGTCTTCCCTGCCTAGTTGGTCTTTAGAACTATTCAAACTTTAAATTTTTCAATGTTCTTTATAGCATTTCTAGTAAAGGTAAAGAATATTATTGCTCCTATTTCGCACAATACAATTTGCATACTTCACAACAGAATTCCTATACTTATTATTGATTCATAACAAGAAGAAAGATATTTTCATATTTAGTGCTTTTCTTCTACAAAAACTCTAGTTATATTTTTAAATTGTTATTTTTCTATCAAAATATTGAAATTACCAAAAATATATAAATTTTCATTACTACAAAAATCATATTTAGTTTAGATAACTATCGTTTTATTAAAAATAGAAAGTTTGTTGTTCAATACTGCCTATTGCGTATTCTCCCTGTGGGTTTGATATTGAAGTCTTAATAAAAAGTCCTATATTACTTGATAACGATACGTATACTTGTATAGCATCTCAATATATCTAAATTAAAAGTTAAACTCTTATTTTTTTTTAAAGATCAAGTTTTGGTTATGTTGCAAAGTAAGGAAATATAAGTGAAATATAATCTGAATTATTATTATAATGTGCATATTAGCAGTATCTAGGGATCAGGCACTAATTGGAGAACTGTCTCTAAGCTTTATTTAGGGCTAAAATTGATCAGAAAAGTGACTCTTCCTGACATCTTATCACCCCAATTCAACCTGCTACGCATCTCACATTCATCCATTTTTCATTCCACAACCATTTAAAGTCCATTGTTCTTATAATTTAGAGTTTTGTGGTGAGATTAAGTGCAAACTCTTCTCTTAGAGTGTTGAAGAAGGAGAAAAGTGAGAGATTTCTTCTTCCTACATTTCCTAAAAGAGGCTACAAGGGATTTCTTTGAGAAATACTTTCAGATAAGTGTTGTTTGTTTATTAACGTTGTATGAACTTTATTTTATATATGAAATTTGTGTTTTGTTGTATCTTTCTCATGAAGTTTGAGTAGTTTACTATATCTTTCTCCCTACTCTGAGATATGGTGAAATGAAAAGATAATATGGATGTGTCAATATTAAAATATAAAATAAATTGTGATGATTTTTCAACTCCGAACTTAATTTACTTTTTCATATGGTCAATTGAATTTTTAAAATATGTTGTGAAACATATGATCCGGGAAATGGAGTATGAGTTCTACAACAGAGTGAGGGTCACATTTGATTTCATGAAGGAGAAATTTGTTTAAGAAATTAAGTGTAAATAAATAGGGAAATATTCTTTTTTGGGTGTAGAATTGGAGAATCTTCATTTGATTTCATGGAGGAGAATTTCGTTTATGGAATAAGTGAAAATAAATAGGGAAGTATACTTTATTGGGTGTAGAATTGGAGAATCGTTAGGGTGACAGACTAAATCATCAATTCAGTTTTAGTGTTTAAAAAACTAAAGCGAGAGTTAGCCTTCAGGTGAAGGGAAGTGGGAGCTCTGGAGTGGGAGCCAGTATCCTCCTGGCTAGCCACAGATTTTGGGACTAAACATGGGATTAGCCAATGATTTTCTATAACACTGTATCAGGGTAGAGAATTAAAACTGCTCTTATTTGACACAATACATATTTGAACCATTTATCTCATCTCATTTTACCAAAAATCTCATTGTAGTGGGAAAGATGCTTTTTTACATAAGAAATGTTCATCACATAAACATAGTTTATTAGTTTAGTAGTTACTGTTTAAACTCTACATTTCAATTTTGTTATTAGTTAAATAATTTAGTTCTGATAATATCTCAACATTTAAAATTAGTGATAGTAATTTTGTTTTGACTTTCTATGAATTTCCTACTAATTTTATCATTTCAAATTTAAACGATCCCTATGGGCTCGATATTTGGGGATTAAATAGAAAGTCCTTTATTACTTGATAACGATATGTATACTTGTGTAGAATCCCAACATTAATTACTTAAATTTCTAATTCATAAAATATTGCATCAAGCTTTTGGCACCGTTGCATAACAGAGTCAACTATATAATTTTTACACAACTATAATCACATCAGGATCATGTTTTTGGCCTCGTTGCCGAGGAAGGTAATAGTAAATTAAATAAATTTGATAAATTAGAAATTTTAGAGATAATTTTATAAAAAAAATAAAAAAAATCCAAAAATAAAAAATATTTTTATTTAAGAATTATTTTTAAGAAATTTTTCTTTGCTTATGATATTTGTTTATGCAAAATATTGGATCTGAAGGTTTAGTAACTTACGATTTAGAATTAGAACATATTATTAGAAAAATTCAAAAATAATAAAAAGAAATTAAAAACTTAAATGAAATGGCGAATAACATAAATAATCAAATAAACGAAAATCGACAAAGACCTTTAAAATATTATGCTAATCCGACAGCAGATGAACTTCACTTGAATATTCAAAATCCTGATATTGTTGCTAATTTATTTGAGCTTAAACCTGCTATTATCTAGATAATACAAAACTATCAGTTTGGAGGAACACCTACTGAATATCTAAACTTACATCTTGCTAGTTTTCTTGAAATTTGTGCTACTTTTAAATATGACAGAGTGTCTAAGTTAACTTTTTCCTTTTTCAGTAAGGGATAAAGCCAAGGCTTGGTTATATTCATTAACACCTGGATCTATCAGAACTTGGGGAGAACTATCACAAAAATTCTTAGCTAAATATTTTCCACCCTCAAAACTGTTAAGCTTAGAAATGATATTACATCTTTTTGTCATTTTGAAGGGGAATCAATATATGAAGCCTAAGCTTAGAAATGATATTACATTTTTTTTGTTAGTTTGAAGGGGAATCAATATATGAAGCCTAGGAAAGATTTAAGAATCTTCTCTTATTACATCTTTTTGTCAGTTTGAAGGGGAATCGATATATGAAGCTTGGGAAAGATTTAAAGATCTTCAAAAATGTCCACACTATGCTTTACCAGATTGGTTAATAATTCAAACTTTTTACAATGGATTAGTAGGATCATTTAGATCTATTATAGATATGTCCACACCATGCTTTAATAGATTGGTTAATAATTCCAACATTTTATAATGGATTAGTAGGATCACATAGATCTATTATAGATGTTGCTGCATGTGGATCACTAATGTCAAAACTTTTTGATGAAGCATATTATTTAATTGAAGAAATGGCTACTAACAATTTTCAATGGCACTCTGAAAGGGTAAATCGTAAGAGAGTAGCCAGTATTCATGATCTTGATGCAATGTCTATTTTAGCATCTCAAATTGTTGTTATTTCAAAAAATATTGATCAAATAAGAATGAACTATTCTCAAATAACCACAGTATTAGATGAAAATTCACTAGGACAAATCATTGATACTCAATCATCTTATGAAACTTTAAATTCTATAAATAATTGAAATGACAATATCTATTCTAACTTTTATAATCCTGGATGAAAAAATCACCCTAACTTTAGTTGGAATAATTAAAATAATTCGGTGAATCCCTCCGAAAATTTGAACAACTAAGGAAATCCTAGTTATCGACTTTATTATCCTCCTGGATTTAAATCTAATCCTAACCTAAAAGTTAAGGAAAAGAAGCTGATGATGGAAGAATTAATGTTAAATATATGAAATCAAATACAGAATCAAGGGGCTGCTATTACAAATATTGAAAATCAATTAGGGCATATTGCTACTACACTCAATAACAAACCTTATGGAATTCTTTCGAGTACTGTGGAAGTTAATCCAAAAGATCAAAATAAGGAGCAAATTAAAGCATTCAATTATGAAGTGGAAAAAAAATAAAAATAATGATCCAAAGAGAAACTGAAGTTGATGAAGTGAAGGAAACAATGAAAAGTGACCAAAATGAAAATGAACAAACACAAGGTCCTTCAGAAAAACCATTATCTCTGTTTCGTCAAAGACTGAAGCAGAAGAACAAAGATAAACAATTTACAAAATTTTTGGAAATCCTTAAGAAGTTTAAATTAGTTTTGTTGAAGCTTTGGAACAAATGCCAAGTTATGTGAAATTTATGAAGGATGTACATTCCTTTTGTTGAAGCTTTGGAGCAAATGCCAAGTTATGTGAAATTTATGAAGGATACACTAAACAAAAAAAGAATTTTATAGATCATGAGACTGTTGCACTCAGTGAAGAGTGTAGTGCTATTATTCAGAAAAAACTTCCTTAAAAATTAAAAGATCCTGGTAGTTTTACTATACCTTGTGTTATTGGTGAAAAGTTTTTTGGAAAAGCTTTATGTGATATAGGAGCGAGTATCAATTTGATGCCTTTATCGATCTTTAAACGTTTAGATTTATGAGATATTTCTCCTAATATTGTAACTCTTCAGTTAGTTGATCGGTCAATAATTTATCTAAAATGAGTTATAGAGGATGTATTAGTAAAAGTGGATAAATTTATTTTCACTGTAGACTTTATAGTATTGGATATGGAGGAAGATAACAAAATTCCTATTATTTTGGGGAGACCATTTCCTATAATAGGGAGAGCAGAGATAGATGTGTAAAAAAGAGAATTAATAACGAGAGTTAATGATCAATAAGTAACATTTAATATTGCAAAAGCTATGATATATCCAGCAATAAAAAAAATAATGAATGTTTTAGGATGGAAGTAACTGATTATCTGAGTAATGAGCAATCTAAGAATGATTTTGAAGACAAATTAAAGCAATTATAATTTTTGAAAATAAGGATGAAATAAAAGAAGAAGATTTGGATTATATTCAGGGAAAATTTGAAACTTTAGACTTGTTGGAAAATGATAATAAAAATCTTATTCCTTCAAGTATTAAACCACCTGAACTTGAATTGAAAGTATTACCTGCCCATTTAAAATATGTGTTTTTAAGAGAGTCATCTACATTGTCTGTTATTATATCATCTGAATTAACAGAAATTTAAGAACAAAAATTAATAGAGATGTTAAAAAAATATAAAAAGGCTTTTGGATGGACTTTAACAAATATTAAAGGAAATAGTCTTATTTGTATGCACAGAATCCTATTAGATGAACAATATGAACCTAAAGCTAATCCTCAGAGGAGATTAAACCCAATAATGAAAGAAGTTGTAAAAAAAGAAATTTTAAAATGGCTACATGCTGGAATTATATATCCTATTTCATACAGCGCCTTGGTAAGTCCAATTCACAATGTTCCGAAGAAAGGAGGAGAGGCCGTCAAAGAAAACACGAAAAATAAATTAATATCAGTAAGACAAGTCACTGATTGATAAATTTGTATTGACTATAGAAAATTAAACATGACCACCAGAAAAGATCAATTTCCTTTACTTTTTCTAGACCAAATGTTGGATGTATTAGCTAGGAACAAATATGATTGCTTTTTAGATGGATATACAGGTTATCACAAAATTCCAATTGCTCTATAGGATCAAGAGAAGACAACATTTACTAGCCCATATGGAACATTTGCTTTTCGTAGAATGTATTTTAGACTATGCAATGCACCTGCAACAATGATGTATGTTGTCAATCTTTAGCAATTTTATTGAACATGGAATAGAAGTGTTTATGGATGATTTTTTTGGTATTTGGAACTTCGTTTGAATTATGTTTAAATAATTTTAAAAAAGTTCTGAAAGTTTGTGAAAAAATCAACCTAGTACTAAATTGAGAAAAATGTCAATTTATGGTTACAGGAGGATTTGTACTTGGGCATAAAATTTTTGAAAATGACATGGAAGTAAATTCTGCAAAAATTCAAGTTATTGAAAAATTACCACCTCCGACTAATGTTAAAGGGGTAAGAAGCTTTTTAAGACATGTTGGTTTCTACAGGTGTTACATAAATTTTTTTCTAAAATAACTAAGCCATTATGCCAAATTTTAGAAAAGGACACGAAATTTGATTTTAATGAGGAATGCATAAAAGCATCTGAATTATTGAAAGAAAAATTAATCGCTGCATGTATAATAGTTCCACCAGATTGGGAGAAACCATTTGAAATAATGTGCGATGCTAGTGATTATGTTATTGGGGTTGTGTTAGGACAACGGCCAATAAAGTTTTTAAAGTAATGTATTATGCTAGTAAAACTCTAAATGATGCTCAAATTAACTACACTATTATTGAAACAGAGTTACTCACTATTCTTTATGCCTTTGATAAATTTAGACCTTACTTAATTGGAACTAAATGTATAGTGCATACAGATTCATTATGTTATTAAAAACTTGATGCAAAAAAGGATGCTAAACCAAGCTTAATTAGATGAATACTTCTATTGCAAGAGTTTGATTTTATCATAGTTGATAGAAAAGGAAATGATAATCAAATAGCTGATCATTTAACTAGACTAGAAAGAGAAATATTAACTAATTTTGCAAATGAAATTTTAGAGAATATTTGTGATGAACAATTATGTAGTTTTGATGAAATAAATGTATCATGGTATGCAGATATAGTAAATTATATTGTAAGTGATATTTTACCACCTGATATCAAAAATTCATAATTAAAAAAATTTATATATGATTCAAAATTCTATTTTTGGGATGACCCATATCTATATAAATAATGTAAAGATCTAATTATTATAAGGTGTGTGTCTTATGAGGAAACTCAATAGATAATTGAAAGATGCCATGATTCTGAATTTGGAGGATATTTTGGAACGAATAGAACTACATATAAGATTTTGCAAGCTGGATTTTATTGGCTTACTCTTTTTAAAGATGTTAATGAATATCATAAAACATGCGATTGATGTCAACGAGTAGAAAATATTTCTAGAAGAAACAAAATGTCTCTAAATTGCATATTAGAAGTTAAAATTTTTTATGTGTGGGGATTAAATTTTATGGGACCATTGATGCCTTCATTTGGGAATTTATATATATTACTTGCTATTGATTATATGTCCAAATAGATTAAAGCTATTATTGTACCTAGATGTGATGCTCGGAGTGTTTCTAAATTTTTAATTAAAAATATTTTTACAAGATATAAAATGCCAGAGATTAATTATTACTGATAGAGAATCTCATTTTAGGAATAAGAGAACCGAGAATTGATTAAGAAATATGACATTATGCATAGATTCTCTACTGGTTATCATCCTCAAACTAGCGGTCTAGTAAAGATATTAAATCGTAAAATTAAATGAATTTTAAAAAAAAGCTGTAAATCCTTATAAATTAGATTGGTCTCCTAGATTAGATACTGCATTATGAGCATACATAACTACTTATAAGTCTTCCATATGAATGTCCCCATATAGACTTATTTTTGGAAAAACTTGTCACTTACTAGTAGAATTGGAGCATAAAGCATTTTGGGCTATTAAGGAATTTAATTTTAATTTGAAGGATGCTGGTGAGAAAAGATTATTGCAACTCAATAAACTTGAGGAGATTAGAATTAAAGCATATGATAATACAAAAATCTATAAAGAGAAAAGAAAATATGGCATGATTGGAAGTTTCTTTAAAAGAAGTTTGAACCTGAACAAGAAGTTTTATTATATAATACAAGATTGAGATTATTTCCAGGAAAATTGAGATCTAGATGGTTAGGATCATTTAAAGTGATTAAAGTCTATCATTATGGAACTGTTGTTGTTAAAGATCCTAACAATGAAAACATATTAAAAGTTAATGGACATCGATTGAAATATTATTAAGAAGGGCGCATACCGCAATTTAAAGAAATTTTAATGTTAAGTCAACCTAACTAATCAAATAGTATGTCGAGTTGACGACGTTAAACCAAGCGCTTTATGGGAAGCAAGCACTTGTTGGAAAATGATAATAAANAAATTTTCAAAAATAAAGTTTAATTTTAGAGATTAAGATATTTGGTATAAAAGTAAAAGACTATGTTTTTCTATTTTAACTAAAGAAAATTGTATTTTTGAAATATTATAAATCTTAAAGGTTCATGTAAAAAGAAAAGAATTAAACTTTATGAAATCTTTAAGCTAATATAATTTGTTAAGTGAAGAAATGTGACAAGTTTTTGACTTTAAGAAGAGGATAATGAAGTTCAAAATCATTAAAGACTATCCAGATATATTAATCCTCGCATGAAAAGAAAAGAAAAGAAAAGATGTGAGGAGAATCTTGAGAAGATGCGTGATTAAAAATTGGCTTAACTTGAGTCAATTTAAAAAAGAAGGCTTGCTACATTTTCTAAACTTTTATTTGAGTATTAGCTTATTTATTAGTAAAGATTTATGAAGTTCTTTTTCATATGAATACTTTAAGTGACTTTAATATGATAATTTGTAATTTTTCTTGAAAAGAATAGAGAATCAGAAATCTTGGACTTGATTGTTAAATATTCTCATATCTTTAGTATTAACTAGAGTTATTTTGAATTTTTTTAAAGTTATGTTATTGTATTCAGTGTACTAAGATATGGAAATCTTAAAGTTAAATTCTTTATCATAAGTCATATTTTATATAGTAGAGGAGTTACTTGAGGAGAAGTAACATGTAAGTTTGGGGGATTTTGATACACAAAAAATATATGCATTTTTAGAGTCATACTTTGTACTCATTTTTAGTGATATGACACTTTAATGGAAGGTATTTTTACATTTTCTTGCAGGTTGTTGAATTTTAGGACTTGAAGCAAAAAGAAAGCAAAAAAGATGAAATTTGGAGCAAAAATGAAAAAGTTGAAATTTGTTCAGTGCAGATGGCGCCAAAAACAGCGCCGACGGCGCCGTTTTACACTGAGCATCAAATTAAATTGCGTAACACTGGCTCCGACGGTGCCAATGTCGGTTCAGGCTCTATTTTTAAAAGTTTCAATGAATTTGGACAATTTCTAAAGATTTTTTGGAGGCACCTATTGGAGAACCGACTCTAGGCTTTATTTGGGGCCAAAATTAATCAAAAAAATGACTCTTTCTGACTTCTCATCTCCCCAAATTCAATCTTCTACGCATCATATATTCTTTCATTATTCATTCCACAACTATTTAGAGTCCATTTTTCTTATAATTTAGCGTTTTGTGGTGAGATTAAGTGTGAACTCTTCTCTTAGAGTGTTGGAGAAGGAGAAAAGTGAGAGATTTCTTCTTCCTACATTTCCTAGAAGAGACTACAAGGGATTTGCTTTGAGAAAAAATTTTAGATAAATGTTGTTTGTTTATCAGTGTTGTATGAATTTTCTTTTATATATGAAATTTGTGTTTTGTTGTTTCTTTCTCATGACGTTTGAGTAGTTTAATTTATTATCCTCCCTACCCTGACATATGGTGAAATGAAGAGATATTATGGATGTGGCAATATTAAAATATAAAATAAATTGTGATGATTTTTCAACTCCGAACTTAATTTACTTTCTGATATGGCCAATTGAATTGTTAAAATATGTTGTGAAACATATGATCCGAGAAATAGAGTATGAGTTCTACAACTGAGTGAGGATCACATTTGATTCCATGAAGGAGAATTTCGTTCATAGAATTAAGTGCAAAAAAATAGGGAAATATACTTTGTTGGGTGTATAATTGGAGAATCTTTAGGGTGACAGAATAAAATCTTCAATTTGGTCTTAGTGTTTAAAAACTTAAAGCGAGAGTTAGCCTTCAGGTGAAGGGAAGTGGGAGCAGTATCCTCCTAGCCTAGCCACAGATTTAAGGACTAAACTTAGGATTAGCCAATGATTTTCTATAACACTGTATCAGGGTAGAGAATTAAAACTGCTCTTATTTTGCACAATACATATTTGAACCATTTATCTCATCTCATTTTATCAAAAATCTCATTGTAGTGGGAAAGATGCTTTTTCACATAAAAATCTTCATCACATAAACATAGTTTAATAGTTTAGTAGTTACCATTTAAACTTTGTATTTCAGTTTTGTTATTAGTTAAATAATTTACTTCTTATAATATCTCAACATTTGAAATTAGTGATAGTAATTTCATTTTGACTGTCTGTGAATTTCCTAGTAAATTTATCATTTCAAATTTAAAGCTTCCCCGTGGGAGCGATATTTGGTGCTTAAATAGATAGTCATTTATTACTTGATAAGGATACATATACTTGCATAGAATCCCAACATTAATTTCTTAAATTTTTAATTCATAAAATATTGCATCAAGCTTTTGGCACCGTTGCATAGCGGAGTCAACTATATAATTTTTAAACAACTATATTAATATCGGGATCAGCACCGACGGTGCCAGCATGGATGTTGACAGTGCCCTCGACTCAAAAGTACTCAGAGCCCTTTAAATTCTGTGATTTACACAGTAAAAATACCATATTTACCCCTTTGGTTACCTTCAACCTCCGGTTTGTGCACCTACGGCTCAGTAGTGCTTGGATTTAAGGCGATTTGAAGGCAAAAGAAGTTTGGATTTCATCTTCTCTTGGTAAGAGCTACACTTTGAACTCAAAAATTTTTATTTTCACTAAGGATTTATCTTACATTGCCGAGATCCAAAATTTTGAAATTTTTGGGAATATTTTTGAGAAAATCAATTGGTGAAGAACCTTTACGTAGTAGATTTAAGTTTAGAACGTTCCACAATGCAATTTTTAGATTTTTAGGAATTTTACTGGATTTTCAAAATTTTTCTTAGATTACCATGAAACCAAGAATGAGCAAGGGAAAGAGGAAAGTGGATTTTGGTGATCAAAAGTTTGTCAACTACAAGGCTAACATTTGTTTCAACAGTCTGCTTGCAACAAAGAAAGTAATTTTGGATCGAGCATTTAAAAATCCGGGTGGAGAAGTCAAAAGATTAATTGTTGCTCGACAGTGGGAGAATTTTTGTTACTTTACTGCTGAGGCTATTATCGGTGTAGTGATGGAATTCTATGTCAAATTTAAGGGAACTTTGGAGGACTACGTTTTTGTTCGAGGAAAAATGGTAGAATTTACTCCAAGAAGAATTAATGAATTTTATCAGTTAGAGGACGTATATAGATGTCAGTATAAATCATTTTATGCTATAAATGAGGCCTTAAATGAAGTTATTTCTTTTCTTACTCATGGAAGTGGAGCTTGGAAGGTGAAGAATAATGTTAAGGTAAACTTCCCTCTTTCTATGTTAAATGTAGTATCTAAGACCTGACACTATTTTATATCTGCTAGAATGATACCAACAAATCATCATAGCAAAGCTTCAAAGGATAGAGCAATCTTGAATTTATGTATCCAGTAGATGAGAAGGATAGATGTAGGCTCTATTTTTTATAGAAACACTCATTTTATTGCTTTGGGTAAGACTACTTGTGGATTAGCACACCCTACTCTAATCTTCACACTATGTGAACAGGCAGAAATTGATTTTGGAATGAATGAGGAGAGGATTGAACCTCTAAAACCTATTGGGCCTGAAAATATAAAAACTTATGAATCTCATGTTGGATGGAGATCTGAAAGTAGGAGTAGGGATATTCCTTCTACTTCTAGTACCCCTACTCTCCATGGACTTATGGAGCAACTGATGATCTAACAAGGAGATATCTTGAGGATGGAAAATATAATGGAAAACATGGAGGCCATAAATGAACATAATGATGATTTGACAATGCAAAAGTTTGAGTATGATGCTGCTTATGATGATACAATGGTTAGATACATGAGGGGTGACCACTCAATTCAGTTTCCTAGTCACCATGTCTTTACCCCGTATCAGCAGTAAAAATTTGATGTAGAAAATGAAGAAGAAGATGATGATTAGTGATATTTTAGTTTGATTTTTTGTTTAGTTTATAGTTGGTTGTACTTTATTGTCGTTATTATTTGTTTTTAGAGTGTGATACTTTGCTTTATTTTAGATGTTAAGTTATATTGTGAACAGTATGATTATAAAATTGTTTTTACATTGGAAATTATTTTAGTGTTGTTGTTAGTTCTTAGTACTTTGTTGAATGTATTTGTAGTAAATTCTTTCTCAGTAAATTTTTATATGTATTATGTGTTATTTAATGTTTTAAGTCTTATAGCTTTTTATATTAGCACCTGCAATATTTCATAGTTAAGTTTCAATATCAAAACCTTCAACAGGTAAGACTTTTCTATATATATTAAATATTTTCTTTCACTCTATATTTTTTTAAAGTTTTTCATGCAAATTCTTTAAAAAAAAATTTAAGTTTCGGGGGAAAAAGTTTCCTTTTTAAAGAAAGAAACTTAATTTTTTTTGTCCTCAATTAGCTATATTTTAAAAAAAAATTAAATTTAACACGACCTTTGGTATTGCAGGGTGACTTTAGATAACTATATTTGTGTTTCTAAATACATTGTAAACTTAAGTAAAAATTTTCAATGATAAAGGTTAATTTTAGAGATTAAGATATTTTGTATGAGAGAATAAGACTATATTTTTCTATTGTAAGTAAAGGAATTTGTATTTTTGAAAATATTAAAAATTTTAGAGATTCATGTAAGAAAAAAAGAGTAAAAATTTATGAAAAGTCTTTAAAGCTAATATAAATTTATAAAGTGAAGGAATGTGAAAAGTTTTTAACGTTAAGAAGAGGATAGTAAAGTTCAAAATCAATAAAGGCTATCCAAATATAGTAATCCTCACATAAAAAAAGAGAAGAAAAAAAAAGAAAAAAGAAAAAGGATTGAAAATGATCCTGAATGAAAAGAAAAGAAAAAAAAGAAGAAGAAAAAGTAGAAAAAGATGTGAGGAGAAGCTTGAAGAGATGCCTAATAAAAAATTGGCTTCACTTGAATCAACTTGAAGAAAAAGGTTTGGCTACATTCTCTCAACTTATATTTAGGTACTAGCATATTTACTAATAAATTTTCATGAAGTTCTTTTTCATATGGATATTCTAAGTGGCTTTAATATGACAATTTATAATTTTCCATGAAAAGAATAGAAAATAAAAAAATCTTAGACTTGATTGCTAGATATTCTTATCCCTTTAGTATTAACTGGACTTATTTTGCATTTTTCTTAAGTTATATTATTGTATTTAGTGGACTAAAATATAAAAATTTGTAAGTTAAATTCTTTTCCATGAGTCATATTTTTATGTAGTAAAGGAGTTACTTGAGGACAAGTAATCTTTAAGTTTAGGGGATTTTGATACACCAAAAATAAATGCATATTTAGACATATATTTTATACTAATTTATGGTGATATTTTGCTTTAAAGGAGGGTTATTTTCATGTTTTATTGCAGGTTGTTGATTTTTAGGACTTGAAGCAAAAAAGGAAGCAAAAAGGATGTAATTTGGAGTCAAAATGTCATTTTTGAAGAAATACTCAGTGCCGAAGGCTCCACGATGGACACCGATGGCGCAGACCCACAGATAAAGGCCAGAATATACTCAACGCCAATGGCGCGAGGAGTAGTGCCGATGGCGCCATTTGACAAAGAGCACGAAATTAATTCATGGGCGCCAGAATGGGCGCCGACGACGCCAATGTCAGTGCAAGACCTGTTTCGACGAATTTGGACGCTTTTTGAAGAGTTATTGGAATGAACCTATTGGAAAACCGACATTAAGCTCTATTTAGGACAAAAATTGATCAAAAAACTCTCTTCCACTCCCCCCCAACTACTAAAAGTCCATTAGTCATTTATTTCTTTAGAATTCTGAGTTTTTGTGGTGAGTTTAAGTGTGAATTCTTTTCTAAGAGCTGCTAGAGAGGGAGAGAAGTGAGATATTTCTTCTTCCTACATCTTCTAAGAGAGAATTAAGAGTATTATAAAGAGAGAAAGAGTCCAAGAGAGACTACAAGGGCTTTGCTTTGAGAAAGAGTTTCAGATAAGTGTTGTTTATTTATTATTGTTGTATAAACTTTCTTTTATATATAAAATTTGTATTTTGTTGTATCTTTCTTATGAAGTATGAGTAGTTTTCTTTATCTTTCTCCCTACTCTGAGATATTAGGAAATGAAGAGATAATTTGGATGTGCCAATTTTAAAATATAAAATAAATTGTGATGATTTTTCAACTCTGTTCTTAATTTACATTTCCATCTGGTCAATTTATATGTTAAAATATGTTGTGAAACATATGATCTGAGAAATGGAGTATGAGTTCTACAGCAGAGTGAGAATCACATTTAATTCTATGGAGGAGTATTTCGTTCATGGAATTAAGTGCAAATAAATAGGGAAATATACATTGTTGGGTGTAGAATTGGAGATTTTATGGTGACAGACTAAAATCCCTAATTTGATTTTAGTGTTTAAGAACTAAAGTGAGTGTTAGCCTTCAGGTGAAGGGAAGTGGGAGCTCTGAAGTGAGAGCCAGCATCCTCCTTGCCTAACCACGAATTTAGGGACTAAACCTGAGATTATCCAATGATTCCCTATAACACTGAATCGGGGTAAAGAATTAAAATTACTCCTATTTGGCACAATACATATTTAAACCATTTATCTCATCTAATTTTACAAAAAACTCATTGTAGTGGGAAAGATGTTTTTTTCATATTAGATAACTTCATAACATAAATATAGTTTGGAAGTTACTGTTTAAGCTTTGCATTTCAGCTTTGCTAGTAGTTAATAATTTAGTTCCGATAGTACATCAAATATTCAAAATTAGTGACAGTAATTTTATTTTATTGCTGTTAATTTCCTAGTTAATTTATCACTTCAAATTTAAATCTTCCTGGTGGGATCGATATTTGGGGCTTAAACAGAAAGTCATGTATTACATGATCACAATACATACACTTGCGTAGAATCCCTACATAAATTGCTTAAGTTTCTTATTCATAAAATAACACATCAAGTTTTTGGCACTGTTGAAAAGCAGAGTCAACTTTATATATTTTGCACAACTATATCATCGAGATCAAGAGGGCACAGTGGGTAACATAGAAGTTAGAGGCTAGAATCTACTCAGCACTACCATACTAACAAGAACTTACTTTAGATTAGCCAATGCTCTTTATGTGCTCGGGAGAGAGCAAAGAATAGATATGCTCTTATTTATCACTAGCCACATTAAATTCTAATCATTTAAATTCTAAACTTTATATAGGACATTGTAGTTTTAAACTTCTCAAAATTCTCTAAACCAATTTCTCTAGTTAGGTTTATCTTTAGATTTATGTTTTTTTAGGAGTAGTTATTAGAAAAACACCTGTAATCGTCATTCTAAACCTAAGACCTGACAATGCTAGATAAGAAATTACCTACGATATTCTTACCTCGCTTCTCTGTGGGCTCGAAAATTTGGTCTTAAAAGAAAACAATACACTATATGTATACTTGTGTAAAACCCCTAGTATGTAAAATATAAATTAATTTTAAATTCTATAACACATCCATTTTACACATTAACCGCCTAACAGTTTTTTTGCCATGAAATTAAATATCTGCGTAATTACGGGTCGGATCACGTATTTGGAGCCATCACCAGAGATTGAAATTGAAGTAAACATATTTGTACGCACACATTCTAGGAGCATCAACATCTCTGCGATAGCCCAAGCAAAGACATCATAGTGGTCCCAAAGTGTTTGAATTAATAATTCTCGGTGCCTTGCTTCAAAACCATCACTTATTAAGAAAGATTTGTAGGGTTTGTTCTCTCCGAATAGGATCTCCTAAACAACCTCATTATTCTTATGCCTACCCTCCTTTCAAATCTACAGATTGAGCAACACTTGCTCCACGCTTCCGACTGCTTGAAGGCAGCAGACCATCAACTGCACCAGATCTCTTCTGACCGTGATCACTTTCACAACAATGTGGTAGGTGGATACTACCACTCTAAAGCGGTTTAGTAGTGGTCAACCAAAAATGGTGTTGTATGTTGGGGCGAGTCTACTTCTATAAAAATTTCAATCTTTGTGAACTGTTTATCTCCTTCACCCTAGTTGATTGCCAGTGGCATGATGCCCAACGCCTCCTTCCTTTCAGCTGAAAATCCAAAAAGTGGGCTGAGTGGTGCTACCAATTGATCGGCGCAAAGGTTAAGTTTGTCAAACACTATCTTGAATATGATGTTCATGGAGCTGCTAGTGTCGATGAGAATACCTCCAACTAGGAAGCACTGGTTATCCCCATGATGATTTTATCCTCGTATGAATTTCCATGCTGGTAAACATCTTTGCACGTATGATGGGAGGGCAGCTCCCCCCTTTGTGTGGGTGTGAGATTACACAACTCACGTGTTCTGGTCTTCTTCATGGAGCTCTATCGTGGGGCATCTGTTTCTCCGAGGATGCCCAGAACTATCCCAGTGACACTGATGGTGTTCGTTCGGTTGGGTCTGTTGGGGCCTTCAATCCTGACACTTTCCCATGCCTCTAACTTGAGTGTTTTTGGGTCTTAAGTTCCTTCAAATTCCCCACATTAACCATCTCCTTGGTGCATCTCGCAGGTGACCCGTATTAGCTATCATTTTTCAATTATTCATTTCCCTCGGGGATCGTTGTGCTTTTTTTCATGTTAATGGCATGACTCCATACTCACCGCACCTTTTAGGATGCTCAATCAAAATCTGTCCATGAGACACACCCAAGGAATAAAGCACTCGAGATCAAAAGAGAAGGTGAGAGAGAGTTTGCATAATATTGAACTGTAAAATCACGTAACCTTGAACCATGAATGTCAGCGCTATTTTTGGTGTTGAGTGGGGTTTGTGTGGAGTTTCCCGTAAGAACCTGTCGGTCATCAGAATCAAAATTTCGTCACCCGCTTCGGAAGGACGTTGAAGTATGAAATTAAATTGACCCCATATTTTTCATAGTTAAAAATGAAAGAGCATTGTACCTCAAATACTGTATCTATCCCGAAGGATAAACACAAGACTTGAAGATGAGGCTCGATCAAGTAAACTAAGGAAAGTATGACGTTCGTCTGGTCTGTGAAACCGTTTGTATTTGCCAAAAAGTTCCCCTATTTAATATAAAGGATTAAATAGGGTTTATATTAAGCGGGTTCCGACATGCTTCCTATAAGGGCAAGCCTCTATAGTTAATTACATCTTGAATGACCAAAGCCACCTAAGAAAACTCTCAATAAAAATCAAGAAATATTATCTTCAAGGAATTTCAAAGGGTAGGACTCTTCAACAAAATCGTGTAGAGGTGTGAAAAGGGAATGGTTCAAATTTTGAACATTTTATTGTAGAATCCAAAGGAAGAAGAGGTCTGAAAGGGGATTGGTTCAAATTTGGAACATTTATTGTATAATCCAAAGGAAGAGGAACTAGGGGATGTCATGGATCCAGAGGAGAACCTTAGTGACTTCCCAATGTATCCTAATGTTTGGCTTCAGTTTTGAGGAGAAGTACTTAGGTGTCTCATCCTGCCAATTTTATTAGTTACGGATTACATTCGTGTGAAACTATCACACAAATAGCCTGGAAGATGTGATGATTTAGGTCGTGACGAACGACAACCTCGGAATCCTAAGACAAGTTTGGGCTTATATTATATAGCAGGGCTATACAAAGGCCTAAAGATAAGGTGAGGATTTACGTTGCAATAAAAACAACCTCAAAGTCCTATGGCTTTGTTGCTTAAGTTTAAGGAAGGAAGATTGGTTTAGCTATCAAAGTCCTATGGCTTTGTTGTTTAAGTCTAAGGAAGAAAGATTGGGTTAGCTGGGGAAGATGAAGTCCTATGTATTTATTGTTTAAGTCTAAGGAAGGAAGATTGGTTTAGCTGGGGAAGACAGGTTTTTCTATTGAAGAACTGTTTAAGTCTAAGGAAGGAAGATTGGTTTAGCTGGGGAAGAAAGGTTTTGCTGTTGAAGAAGTTTCATTCTAAGGAAGGAGGATTGGTTTAGTTCGGGAAGACAAGTTTTGTTGTTGAAGATGGTCGCGCTGCCCACCATGCTATCTCCAAGCTCCTATCGCGACGAGTTTGAGTTATCTAGTGTGTCAAGTTATAACATCAAATCAGGTGGCCCTGTGGTTTAAGTTCTTTAAATTTTATGAGGGCATATTAAAGTTGATTAGAGCGACACCGGTTAAGATCCTCAGGTCCCTCGTTCCGGCACCACTATTTTCTATTGGATTCACTTAGTCCAAATGAACTTACTAATGTTCCCTCATTCCGGCATCACTATTTTCTGTTGGATTCACTTAGTTCAAATGAACTTACTATACTTCAACTTAATGAGTTCCATAATTTCATTTAAACTGTGGGAAGCCTTGTCAACAACCGTAGTTTACCTCCTCCGAGGGATTCCTGATCATCCGATAGAGACATCTTGATTAAGTTAAAGTTGTGGTTTTATATGATGTTTGTGATTAAATTTTGAGTAGTTTTATATTTTGCATGTGGTGGCAGTGAATTTTATATTGGTTGATTTTAGTTCTGGTTTTGGGTTATGGTTAACATGCAAGCATGAAACATGTAAGGAAAAGACAAAAGAAAGACGACACTATAAGCTATAAAAGCGTACCTGGCGAGTCTTCTCGTTCCACCACCTGAAACTTAACATGCATGTTAAGGCAGTTTATGAAGAGCAGGAAAGGTAAGATTTGGTAATTTTCCTAACCCTATGCTATCCCTTTGCAGGTCCTTAGAAGTTTAATTAAGGATGATTCCATTGAGCAAAGAATATTAAGTTTAATAGGCCTCTGAGGTATCCAACAAGTTAGGAGGGGGAAGCAGGTACATGCCTCCTTCTCACCAACTGGTGAAAAGCCTTGAGTCTCAACAAGTTAGGAGGGGGAAGCAGGTACATGNCCTATTAAAGTTGATTAGAGCGACACCGGTTAGGATCCTACGGTTCCCTCATTCTGGTACCACTATTTTCTATTGGATTCACTTAGTTCAAATGAACTTACTAAACTCAACTTAATGAATTCCATAATTTCATTTAGCCTGTCGGAAGCCTCGTTAGCAATCATAGGTTACCTCCTACGAGGAATTCCGGATCATCCGATAGAGACGTCATAATTTAGTTGAAGTGGTAGTTTTGTGTGGTGTTTGTGATTAAATTTTGAGTTGTTTTATATTTTGAATGTTGTGGGGGTGAATTTTGTCTTGGTTGATTTTAGTTTTGGTTTCGGTTTTGGTTTTTGTTAACATGCAAGTTTATGTTGTTTTCATACATGCAAGTATAAAAAGAAACAACGTTAGCATAAAGCATGTAAGGAAAAGGGCACAAGAAAGACGGTGTTATAAACTATAAAAGCGTACCTGACGAGTCTTCTTTTTCCACCACCTGAAACTCAAAATGCATGTGAGGGCATTTATGAAGAGCAGTAAAAGTAAAGTTATGGTGGTTTTCCTAACCCTATGTCATATTTTGGTGAGTCCTTAAAAGTTTAATTAAGGATGATTTCATTGAGCAAAATATATTAAGTTCTTTGGTGGTTTTCCTAACTCTATGTTGTATTTTAGTGAGTCCTTAAAAGTTTAATTAAGGATGATTTCATTGAGCAAAGTATATTAAGTTTAATAGCCTCTGAGGTATCCAACAAGTTAAGAGAAAGAAGCAGGTTCATGCCTCCCTCTCACCAACTTGTGAAAAACCTCGAGTATATTTAAACTTATTATGTTTCTTAATGGTTCATCCTGTAAATACCCTTATTACTCAGTGAGCACTGATGTCTCAATTATCCCTTAGGGAAATTATCACTTATCATTTAATTTGAAAATTATGTGGATGAAGACCCTTAAAGATGCAAGTTAGTGTAATTTGAACACTTAGCCAAATTTTTAATCCTAATTGGGCTTAGTGGTATTTCAAGGATGTTTGATTTAATTATGTTTATTTCTCTAATCATTGTTTAATCAATTTTTTATTTAGCCTAAGTCACCACTAAGCCCATAAGACCTAAGTGAGTGTCTTAATTAGTTTTGAAAAAGGGTTAAGCTCTAAGTGGTCATGATTCATGATTTGGATTCTATTTGAAAATCAAAAAAGGGGTATTAAATTGATTAATTATTGGCTTCAAAAGTCATACCCCTAAGTCCAGGATCATTTGATTTTAATAAACTTCCAAATTTTAATAATTTAGAAATTTATTAACTTAATTAAGAAAGTGAAATTATAATATACTTACAAATTTTAATAATTTAGGAATTTATTAGTCTTAATTAAGAAAATAAGATTGGTTTCACCAAATTGAATAATTTAGAAATTTATTAACTTATCTTTTTAATGAGGAAAGTAAGATTGGTTTCTACCAATTAACCCCTTGTGTTTCAAACATCAAATAAATTGATTAAGATCAGAGGTTACCCATTTCTTCTTCTCTATCTAAGCCTAAATGTTAATTAATGCTAAATTCTCAAAATTATACATTTGCCCCTAAGGCTCTAACACTTCATAATTTGTCAAATTCAATTCAAATGACTTTGCAATTTTTATCCTACCTTATTCATGGGTCAATTAAAACATCAGAGGAGAAAATATGATTTTTGAAATTTTAATTTAATTTATATAATTATTTTCATGCAAAAATAGGATTTTTCAAAGAAAATTCCCTAAATTGACCAAGGTGAGTCCTAATGCCTTGAAATTTTTAATGCAGGTATACCTAGACTAGAGAAGCCTTTGGACCAAATTTCATAAATTTCTGAGTTCTCTGTAATAAAAATAAAATCTTTTAAATAATGAAAATTAAGTTTTGTATTTTTGAAAAATCTTTCTAAGGTTAGATAAACCAAAGAAGAAAATTTCATATTTTTCTAATTTTCCTTTGATTTATTGGAATTATTTTAGTGAAAAACTCATTTTTAGCATTTAAAGTTTAATTTTAAGCTTTGAAATTCAATATCTTTATTTAGAAAATCAGAAAAAATATTTTAATTGTTTCTAAGTGATTAGGATGCAATTTATAACATTTCTATGAGTTTTATTATTATTATTTTTATTTTTATGAATTTTTAATTATTTTAAATATTTAAAATAGGCTAAAAATCAAGTTTTTATCGTAAATATTATTTTATTTTTATAAAATACCATTGATCATAGAGAACTCAAAAAAACTAAATTTTATAATTTTTTGAGTTATATTTTGATTTTTAAAAATTATTTAAATGCCAAAAGTGGTATTTATCATTAAAAATCAACTTAAGTTGTCAAATGAACTCAAAATATTTTGAAAATTTAATGATGAGTTTTCTGGATCACAAATCATAGTGAATATAGAAAATCAAATCATTTAAATGTTTATATTTTCCAAAATTAATTAACTTATTTATTTAGTGTTTGTAAAATTTAAGTGCATTTTAAATGACTTGACCCGTGGAACTATTTCCAAAAGCTCCTCTAGTCATAGTGAACCTTCCAAAATTTTCTTAAAATTTTCTAATCAATATGCTAATTTCCATGATTATTTTAAGGAAATAATGTGCAAAAACTTGATGTATAAGATCCTCCTCTAACTTTGGAAAAATCACAGGATGTTTCTCTTGACAGAGGCTACAACATGCCAAAATTTCAAGCCAAAGTGATGTGTCAATATGCATGGAGAATTAAATGATCTCAAATAGTGCTTAATTAATTAAAAATATTTTATGCATCAAATGGACTTGAAATTTATTCCACATTATTCTCCTCTGTTCACTGAGCAAGAGAGTATTTTTATTTTATTTTTGTGATTTTTTTACACAAAGTTATGGATTTTCTAAGTTAAGGGAGTTTAAATAAATAGAAAAAGCTCTATTTTTCTACTTATCCACGCGACACCATGTAGATCCTAGGCAGCTCTGAAACTCCACGCAGCACGCTCCTATTTGACGCCGCCGTCCATGCCAGCAACCACGCGTCCCGCTGTTTATGTAAAGAAGTGTTGTCCAGTTTCATCTTGGTCATCCATTCGATACATGCGCGATCGGACGGCGCGTGGTCATCGTCCCTAATGGCTTAGGTCGAGAGTCGTCCACTTTCAAGGCTTAAGATTTCTCTCATTTCTCAACCAAATTAAGTGAATTTTTTTAAATGCTCTTCTTAGTGAGACGAACACATCCATACGGCTAATGTGTCATGAAATCAAGCCCAAGTAAATGGAGAATCAAAATAAGCTTGGGAGGAGAAGAAGTTTTATACCTTTGCTCTAAGAAGGGAGGCTTCAATCAGAGGTACTTGGCACGTTTGTTGGGGTTCAAGGAGGCTAGGTATTGAGTCCCTGGTCTTGGTGTAAGATCTAGGTATGAATTCGACCAAGCTCGATTTCAGGTGTTGGTCTAGAGCTATGGTGGAGGCTATTTCATAGGGTAATTTGATGAGGCTTTGTCTTCTCTTGCTGTTGTGAAGGTGTGGGCACAAGAAATTGAAGTTTGGTGTAGTTTTGAGAGATTTCCTGTTTCTGCCGTAATTTTTAAGCTCAAAATTAGGGTTGTACAGGGGGAATCAAGGCAGTGGAGTGATTGGAATGGGCTGTGGAGATCTCAAGAAAGCTCTGTGAGTGATTTAGGAGGCTCTCTTTGAGAAAAATTTAGCACACCTCCCATGGCCGTGGAGGTGAGTTTTATAAAAATGGCCATGGGGTGGTTCTCAGGGCACAAGTTTGGGTGCATTGTGGTGCTTAGATGGAGGGCAGAGAAGCTCTTCAATTTGATTTGGATGAGCTGGCCTCTAAGTTTGATTTGGGTGAGGTACCATNGTTTTCAAATTTTAATTTAATTTATATAATTATTTTAATGCAAAAAGAGGATTTTTCAAAGAAAATTCCTAACTTGACCAAGGTAAATTATAATCCCTTGAAATTTTTACTAGAGGTAGACTTAAACTAGAGGAGCCTTTGGATCAAATGTCACAATTGTTTGAATTCTATGTGATTTATTAGAATTATTTTAATTTCTGGGTTATTTAATAAAAATAAAATATTTTAAGTGGTGAAAACTAAGTTTTGTATTTTTGGAAAATCTCCCTAAGATTAGAGAACTCATAGGAGCAAATTTTATGTTTTTTTTAATTTTGTCTTGATTTATTGGAATTATTTTAGTGAAAACTCATTTTTAGCCTTTTAAAAATTATTTTTAATGCTTTGAAATCATATTTTTCTGATTTTTCTTTGATTTATTGAAATTATTTTAGTGTAAACTCATTTTTTAGCCTTTAAAAATTATTTTTAAGCTTTAAAATTCAAAAACTTATTTTTAGCCTTTTAAAAGTTATTTTTAAGCTTTAAAATTCAATATCTTTATTTAGGAAAAATATTCTAATTATTCTTAAGTGATTAGGAAGCAATTTAGAACATTTCCATGAGTTTTATTCATTTTAGCCTTTAAAAATCATTTTTAAGCTTTAAAATTCAATATCTTTATTTAGAAAATCAGGGATATTCTAATTGTTCCTAGGTGATTAGGAAACAATTTAGAATATTTCCATGAGTTTTACTATTTTTATGATTTTTATGAATTTTTAATTATTAAAATATTTAGAATATGCTAAAAATCAAGTTTTTATTTTAAATATCATTTTATTTTTAGAAAATACCTCTGATCATAGAAAACTCAAAAAACTAAGTTTCATAATTTTTTGAGTTATATTTTGATTTTTAAAAATCATTTAAATGTCAAGAGTGGTGTTTATCTTTAAAAATCAATTTAAGTTGTCAAAGGAACTCAAAATATTTTGAAATTTTTATGACAAGTTCTCTGGATTATAAACCACAATGGAGATCAAAAATCAAGTCTTTTAAATTTTTATATTTTCCAAAATTAATTATCTTATTAATTTAGTATTTGTTAAATTCAAGGATATTTTAAATGACTTGACCCATAAAATTATTCTCAAAGGTTTCTCTGGTCATGGCGGACCTTCCAAAATTTTCTTGGGATTTTATAACCAATATGCTAATTTCCATGATTATTTTAACAAAGGTTTCTCTGGTCATGGTAGACCTTCTAAAATTTTCTTGGGATTTAATAACCAATATGCTAATTTCCATGATTATTTTAAGTAAATAATGTGGAAAATCTTGAAAAATATGGATCTCTATATTGGAACCTCCTCTGACTTTGGAAAAATCAGAGAATATTCCTCCTTACAGAGGCTACAACATGCCAAAATTTCAAGCCAAGGTAATGTTTCAATATGCATGGAGAATCAAATGATTACAAATAGTGTTTAATTAATTAAAAATATTTTATACATGAAATAGACTTGAAATTTACTGCACATTGTTCTCCTCCATTCACTGAGCAAGAGGGTATTTTTATTTTATTTTTGTGATTTTTCTACCCAAAGTTATGAATTTTTGAAGTTTTGGGGATTAAATAAATAATAAAATGCCCCTATTTTCATACTTATCCATGTCAACCTCGTACGGGTCGAACAGGCTACGTGTCACTGTGTGATTGGCGCAGCCAGCCAGGTCATTCCCGCCCCTATCGGACCGCGGTCTGTCCGACGCGATCAGGACCACCCAATCAATACACACTCGATCTGACGATCACGAGTCATCGTCCCAAATGAACTACATCCAAAAACCGTCCATTTTAAAATGCTAATATCTCACTCGATTATTAACGAAATTGAGTGAATTTTTTTTAAAATGCTCATATTGACTAGTAGAACACATCCATACGGTTGATAAACCCTTAAATTGACTTTATATTCATGAATAATTAAAAGAAGCTCGATTTAGGGTTAACTTTGAATACCTTGGTCAAAGAGGGGTAGTGTGGACTGGATGCTTGTAGAAGCTTTATGTGGGTTCCAGAAGCCTAGGGATGGAGCCTCTGGTTGTGGTGAAATGCCTAGACCCAAATTCGATTAAGGCTGATTTGGGGGTTTGGTCGAAGTCCAACTTAGGGTGGTCGGATGATGGGGCTTTTATGGGGGATCTTCTTCTCTTGATGTTGGGATGGTGTGGGTACAATTAATTTGAACTTGGTGGAGGTTTGGAGGATGTCCTGTTTCAGCCTTGAAATTGAGCTCCAAAATTGAACTCAAGCAAGGGATTTGAGTGGCTAAGGAAGGTTTAGTTAAGCTGAAGAGGTCTCCAAGAAGCTCTTGAAGAAGTTTTACAGAGTCTCCCCAAAGAACTTCAATCTCTCTCCTCTTTTGCCATGGGAGGGGAGTTTAAATAAAATGGCCTAGGCTGGCTGCCAGTGCCAATTGAGGGATGCATTTGGTTGCTTATGTGGAGGGAAGAGAAGCCCCAACAAGCGACTGGGCTGATTTGGCCTTTGGGTTTGAATTGGGTAAAAATCCCTTATCTTGGCCATTCTTTTGGCCATTTTCCCACCACCAAGGTAGCTGGCTAGCCAGGCATTGGTCACCTCTTGGCTTAGGGAAGTCAGGGGGTGGATAATGATGATTATCTCCAAAGGGTAAGTGATGATGTTGAAGATATTTCAAGTTAGGTCCAAAAATGGGTAAAATCCCTTAATTTTGGGATCCATTGGTCCATAGCTTGTCATGGTGATTTTAGGATGGTTTAGCCTAGTCTTTAGGAAGTTTTTTGTGGTTGTGAAATCATTACTTTGGTGGCTTAGACATAGTTAAGTCAATTTTTGGTGAAAGGGTCCAAGTGAGTGCAAATGACCAAAACTTAAGTTTGGGCTAGGTTAACCATTTAAATTGGCCTAATTAATTGTTGAATTTGTGCATATGATCATAAGGAACAACTTTTGTGATGGATGGAAGTGGTTTTGAACTCAATTGAAGGGTTAATTTGAGGGAATGTTTAACTTTAATCAATTTGGTCATGTTGGGCTAGGCTTGGGTCTAGCTTGGGTTAGCCTAAGGCTAAGTCCAAATTGGTTGTTGTAGATGGCCAATTGGGACCTCATGAAGATTTTTCAACATGAATTGGATGCCAATTTGGAGGTTAAGGCAATCAATTGGGTGAAATTTGGGGGACTTAGCCAATTTGGGGCTAAATTTGGAATATTTGGATTTAGGCCAAAATCAATAAGATTTGAGGATTTACTGAGGTCAATTGATGGTTTATTTTGATGTATAGGAATGTAATAAATATTTTACAACATTAATTAAGGCCAATTGACTAGGCTATGGGTTTAATTTGGTGAGATTAGGTCATATGGTCAAAATTGGGGTTTGACTCAAATCAAAATTGGGTTCAAATCATGGACCAATTGAGCTTGTATTTGGTTTATTTTGGTCATATGAAAAGTGAATTTGAGTTTAGTATTGGAATTGGGGTCAATTGAGATCAAATTGATGGACAATTGAGTTGGATTTGGGGAAATTTGGGTCTTTAAAATGCAATTTGAGGATGTTGGTTAAAGTTGGTCAATTTGGCAAAATTGGATCATGTGGTAGTTCAAAGAAATAAAATTAGGGGTATTTGGGATTTATTGGAATTTTCTAGAAATTTTTGGAATTTTTGGAATTTTGGGTCAAGGAGGGGTATTTTGGTAATTTGGGAGTGTTTTTGGGGTAAAAGGCCAAGATGGGTATTTTGGTAGAGTTGAGGTACCAACCATCACCAACAAGCCATGGACCAATGGAAATCCCATTTTGGGTCCTCTACGTAGTGGTCTTAGCTAAACCATGGCCCTAGGGCTAGTAGGTTTAGGTGACCATCTACATGAGTATCCAAAAAAATCAAGGGATCTAGGCTAGAAATTTGAGTTTCAGGGTTGTGAGCGATTGTGAGTGTAGATGAGTGTAGTGAGTGTAGTGAATGCCTTAGCTCCATACCAACACCCAGGGTCAACCTTAAGGTCCAGCAATCCTAAGGGTGACTCATCCTGAGTTTCCCCCACAGTGACTCCACCTACTAAGTATTTAGAGGTTGAGCGAAATATGTGGAACTTCAAGCTGAGTGGTGAATGGTTTGGAATTTCTAGTGGTGAGGGTCCCATGTCTAGTTTTCTAGGAATTGTCAACAGGAAAAGTCCTATGGCTAGACCCTAGGCTACTAAAGAGGAAAAACTAAACCTCAATAAAAATGAGGTCAACAAATGGACCCCCAATAGGTGTGGTGTGCTGGGAAAGCACACCGCGCGTATTTGCGATGACCGACGAGATACACAAAAACCAATACAGACTCCTAAGTCAACAAACCTAGAAGTACGTGTAGAGTTGTGTGTGTAATTTGTTTCTGTTGGAGAATTAACAGATTGTGTGCTTAGTCAAGTCGAGAAGTAGGGACTCTCGCTAGGGATTGGAGAGTGGACTTTGAGTTATAAAATTTCAAAGATTTCCAAAGGATTGGAGTCAAAATATAAGTGTTGACCCTGAGGTAGGAATTGAAATTCAAATATCGACTCGAAAAGAGGGAGAGAGAGAGAGAGTCGGAGTGTAAGGACCGACCTCGAATGTAATGAATCAGAGATGTAGGATTGATCCAGAAGTGAGAATTGAATTGTAGGTCAGTTCTCAAAAACAAGTGTGGGAATGTAAGGACCGCTCTCGAATGTAATGAATCAGAAATGTAGGATTGATTCAAAAGTGAGAATTGAAATGTAGGTCAATTCTCAAAAGAAAACGTCAGAATGTAAGGACCGACTTTGAATGTAATGAATCAGAAATGTATGACTGATTCAGAAATGAGAATTGAAATGTAGGTCAATTCTCAAAAGAAAGTGTCGGAATGTATCAACCTCGAATGCAATGAATCAGAAATGTAGGACTGATTCAGAAATGAGAATTGAAATGTAGGTGACCTCAAATGTAAAGAATCAGAAATGTAGGACTGATTCGAAAATGAGAATTGAAATGTAGATCTCAAATGTAAAGAATCAGAAATTTAGGACTGATTTGGAAATGAGAATTGAAATGTAGGGCCTCGAATGTAATGAATAGAAATGTAGGACTGATTCGAAAATGAGAATTGAAATGTAGGTAAATTCTCAATTCTCAAAAGAAGGTGTCGGAATGTAGGGTCCGACCTTAAATGCAATGAATCAGAAATGTAGGACTGATTCAGAAATGAGAATTGAAATGTAGGTCAATTAGAAATGAGAATTGAAATGTAGGTCAATTCTCAAAAAGGGAGCGTCGAAATGTAAGGACCGACCTCAAATGTAATGAATCAGAAATGTAGGACTGATTTGGAAATGTCAACCTCGAATGCAATGAATCAGAAATGTAGGACTGATTCAGAAATGAGAATTGAAATGTAGGTGACTTTGAATGTAATGAATCATAAATGTAGGACTGATTCGAAAGTGAGAATTGAAATGTAGGTCATTTTTCAAAAGAAATTGTAGGAATGTAAGGACTGGCCTTGAATGTAATGAATAAAAAATGTAGGGCTGATTCGGAAATGAGAATTGAAATGTAGGACAATTCTCAGAAGAAAGTGTCAGAATGTAAGGACCGACCTCGAATGTAATGAATCAAAAATGTAGGATTGATTCTGAAATGAATTAAAAAGTAGGTCAATTCTCAAAAGAAAGTGTCGGAATGTAAGGACCAATCTTGAATGTAATGAATCAGAAATGTAGGATTGATTTAAAAGATTGCGATAGAAGGGACTCCTAAAGCAACGCAGAATCGGATGTAAAATCCTTAAACTCTAGAATATCGTATGATTTAATTTGAAAGATTGCGGTAGGAGGGACTCCTAAAGTAAAGTGGAATCGGATATAAAATCCCCAACCTTTAGATTTGATTTGAAATATTACAATAAGATGAGAACCTAAAACAAGTGGAATCAGATGTAAAATCCTCAACCTCTAGATTTGATTTGAAATACTGCAATAGGAAGAGAACCTAAAGCAACACGGTATCGGATGTGAAATCCTCAACCTCTAGAATTTTATTTGAAAGATTGCAATAAGTTGAGCTCTTAAAGCAATGCGGTATCAGATGTAAAATCTTCAACCCCTAGATTTGATTTGAAAGATTGCAATAGGAAGAGCTCCTAGAGCAACGCGGTATCGGATGTAAAATATTCAACCTCTAGAATATGATTTGAAAGATTGCGATAGGATGAGAACCTAAAGCAACACGGAATTGGATGTAGAATCCTCAACCTCTTAAATTTGATTTGAAAGATTGCAATAGGATGAGCTCCTAAAGCAACGCGGTATCATATGTAAAAACTTCAACCTCTAGATTTGATTTGAAAGATTGCGATAGGATGAGCTCCTAGAGCAACACGGTATCGGATGTAAAATCTTCAACCTCTAAAATTTGATTTGAAAGATTGCAATAGGATAAGCTCCTAAAGCAAAGCGGAATTGGATGTGAAATCCTCAAACTCTAAAATATCGCGTGAATCATTGCTAAGCAATGCAGAATCAAATGTGAAATCCTCATCCTCTAAAATATCGTATGGATCATTGCTAAGCAATGCAGAATCGGATGTGAAATCCTTAAACTCTAGAATTTCGTGTGAATCATTGCTAAGCAATGCAGAATTGAATTTGAAATCCTCATCCTCTAAAATATCGTGTGGACCATTGCTAAGCAATGCGGAATCGGATGTGAAATCCTCATCCTCTAAAATATCGTGTGAATTATTACTAAGCAAAGTAAAATCGGATGTGAAATCCTCATCCTCTAAAATATCGTGTGAATTGTTAATCATGTTAATTTCCCATTTAAACAAAAATAGTAATACAATAGTAGCCAAGAGGCATTTCATTCATTGGCACTTGCACAGGAATGGGTTGGAACCAACAAATCAATCGAAATCATATTGACAAAACCTCTTTCAGGTTTCTTTCAAATATTCTTCCGAGATTGTTACGTCCCCGTTCTTGAACTTCTCCTCAAGCAAGTCTTTGAAACTGCAACACTCTTCTATGGTGTGTCCGATGAATCTGTGGTACGGGCAATATCTCGGATGTCCTTTCTTGTTGGCCTCATCGGGCTTCTTCGGCTTAGGTAACCTGAACTCAAGATTCTTGATCAGACTGCGGAACATCTTTTTTGTTGTTTCATCTATAAAAGAAAATATCACATTTGATCGAGTGTTCATGATTGGAACTTGTCTTTCATATGTCCGGTAAGGTCTCTGCTGAGAAGATTGCTGAATATTCTGACAAGGATGTTTGAAGGTTTGTTGACGTTGTTCGGCTTGTATTTGAAATTTTCTTTTTCCTTTGATAACAACAACAACTGTCCCAGATTTCTTCTCGAATATCTTGGTTATCCTAGACTTCTCGGCCTTCTCATGAGAATCCATATGCTTGATTCTTCTTGTAGATTGTTAGCTTTGTTGAGTAACTTCTCGAATGACTTAATTGTGATTCCCTTAAGCATAAAAGCTATCGTTCCATGGATGCTTTTGAGTAAAATCTCAATTGCATGTTGTTCCTGTAGTTGAGGCTCACACTTCAAGCTAAAATTTCTCCACCTCAAAATATAATCTACTAGAGTCTCGTTAGGCTTTTTTTTTTTCATCATTCGATCTCCAATAGAAAGATGATTCTGCACTCCGACAAATCTTTTTACAAACAACAATTCTAACTCATCAAATGTCTTCACCGATTCGTTGAGCAACTCAGCATACCAATCAAAAGCAACGCCTGACAGGCTGCTGACGAACTGTTGACAGAGTAAAGATTCGTTGCTTCTTGTGTTGCCACAATTGACTCAAAAATGTGCTATGTGCTTTTTGGGATTCCCAGTCCCGTTAAATAGCTTAAATTTTGGTGACACAAAACCCTTGAGGTAGGGTACTGCATCGAACTCCTTCGGGTAAGGTCTACCATTTAGAATCAATGCACCACCCTTAGATTGGGTTAAGACATCTCAAACTTGCTGAACCATTTGTTTAAATTCATTTTCTGGTTTGACGCTTTGGATAGAGTATTTCTTTGGTTGTTCATCAAAGGTGGATTCTTTTCTTTTATCTGCAACATGAATGGTTTCTGGTTGGTTTATTTCTGGAAGTGTCATCTGTGGTGATTGTGACTGTCTTTACATTGCAATCATGGTGGTCGTCAATTCTTCAAATTTCTTTTCGAGACGATTGATTTGTTCGTCCCTTTGTTGGGTGGCCTCGTGCCTCTCATCCGCGGCGTTCTCCACACCAGAAGATGGAGCGTCGCGCGCAGATAACTCGGCCTGGGTCTCGACGACATTGATTTCTGTTAATCTTTTGTTCATGTAATCTGACACATCGTAATTTTCATCATTCATATATTTTCCTTATTCTTTAGATAATCGCGCAATATTGGCTCGGAGTCTCTCCAGCTTAGCGTCGATTGACCTTCCTTTGATTACTTTTTGGTCAATTGAGGATTTCTGAAGAGTGTCATTCCTTTTGTTGAGCACCAGTGTGGTTGTGTAGAAGTTAATTGAATCAACTGAAATCATATTTACGGAACCTTTTTCAGGTTCTTTCAAATACTATTTCAGGATCATTACATTTCCACTTTTGAAATTCTTCTCAAGACAATCCTTAAAGACAAAGCAATTTTCTATGGTGTGGCCGAGTAACTGATGGTATAGACAATAAAATCCTTGAAGATAAAACAGTTTTCTATGGTGTGGCCGAGTAACCGGTGGTATGGATAATATTGAGGATGGTCTTTCATAATGGCTTCCTCTGGCTTTTTCGGCTTTGGTAGACTAAATCCTTGTTCTTTTAGCAATTCATGGAACATTTTTTACACAGCTTCCTCTTTCAAGGAATACACAACTTTCTGTCATTCTGCCAAGTATATCCTATTTTTCGAAACTCAGCGATGTCTCGTGCCTTGCAGCTTCGACAGAAGTACTCAAATTGACGCACTTGTCTTATAAACTGGGCAATCTTTATTATTTTATTTTTCAAATTTGTTATTCACTTGTGATTAAAGCATTGAAGAGTTACAATTAGCAAATTGAATAAGCCTGAAGAGGTGCAACAACATGGCTTGCTTCATAGAAAAGCAAACTCAAACTCGAAGGAGACGATAAAATGCAAAGTTTAGGACCCAGTGCAGGACCAACTTTACAACGCACAACACCCAGGCGGAACCAGTCCATCGACACACCTATTGGGGATCCGACCCTACATGAAAATTTAAAGAGTCCTTAATGGCCTTTTGAACCCCTCTGTTCAAAGATGGTTGAACAGCTAGTCCTGAAAAAAATTTAAGAAGTCCTTAATGGCCTTCTGAACCCCTCTGTTCAAAGATGGTTGAACAGCTAGTCCTGAAGTCCAGAGAGTTAGCTGTACTTTCCCAAGATAGAAATGGGTAAAGTATGCCAACGGAAGAAGGGTAATCTGGCCCAAGAGGGACATGGACATATTACCGATGTGGGAAAATAATATTTCTTGATTTGTATGGAGAGAAATGCTTATCCCCAGCGGAGTCGCCAGAAGCTGTCGGCGATATTTTGGGTTGGTTTGTGGGTTGCCCGTAAGAAGCTGTCGGTCGCTGGAATCAAAATCCCGCCGCCCGCTTCGGAAGGACATTGAAGTAAGAAATCAAACTGGCCCCATATTTTTCATATTTTAAAATGAAGGAGCACTGTACCTCAAATCCTGCATCTATCCCGAAGGATAAACACAAGAATTGAGGATGAGGCTCAATCAAATAAACTAAGAAAAGTATGACGCCCTTTTGGTCTGCGAAACCTTTGTATTTGCCGATAAGTTCCCTTATTTAATACAAATATTAAATAGGGTTTATATTTAGCTGGGTTCAGACATGCTTCCTATAAGGGCAAGCCCCTTGAGTTAATTACATCTTAAATGACCAAAGCCCCTAAGAAAACTCTCGATAAAAATCAAGAAATATTATCTTCAAGGAATTTCAATGGGTAGGACTCTTCAACGAAATCAAACGTAGAGGTGTGAAAAGGGATTGGTTCAAATTTGGAACGTTTATTATAGAATCCAAAGGAAGAGGAACTAGGGGATGTGATGGATCTAGAGGAGAACCTCGATGACTTCCCAAGCTATCCTAATGTTTCGCTTCAGTTTTGAGGAGAAGTACTTATGTGTTTCATCCTGCCAATTTTATTAGTTAGGGCTTACATTCGTGTGAAACGATCACATAAATAGCCTTGAAGATGTGAGGATTTAGGCCGTGATGAACGACAACCTCAGAATCCTAAGACAAGTTAGGGCTTATATTATATAGCAGGGCTATACAAAGGTCTAAAGATAAGGTGAGGCTTTACGTTGCATAAGAAAGCAACCTCGAAGTCCTATGGCTTTGTTGTTTAAGTCTAAGGAAGGAGGATTGGTTTAGCTGGGGAAGACAAGTTTTGCAGGTTAAGATGGTCGTGCTGCCCACCATGCTAGCTCAAAGCTCATGCCGTGACGATTTTGAGTTATCTAGTGTGTCAAGTTATAACATCAAATCAGGTGGCCCTACGATTGAAGTTCTTTAAATTTTATGAGGGCATATTAAAGTTGATTAGAGTGACACCGGTTAGGATCCTACGGTTCCCTCGTTCCGGCATCACTATTTTCTATTGGATTCACTTAGTTCAAATGAACTTACCAAACTTCAACTTAATGGGTTTCATAATTTCATTTAAACTGTGGGAAGCCTCGTTAGCAACCGTAGGTTACCTCCTCCGAGTGATTCGCGATCATCCAATAGAGACATCTTAATTAAGTTAAAGTTGTGGTTTTATATGATGTTTGTGATTAAATTTTGGATAGAGACGTCTTAATTTAGTTGCAATTGTAGTTTTGTGTGATGTTTGTGATTAAATTTTGAGTTGTTTTACATTTTGAATGTTGTGGGGGTGAATTTTATCTTGGTTGATTTTAGTTTTAGCTTTGGTTTTGGTTTTTTGCATGTTGTGGCGGTGAATTTTATCATGGTTGATTTTAGTTTTGGTTTTGTGTTATGGTTAAGGTTATGGTTAACATGCAAGTTTATGTAGATAAATGCAAGCATGAAACATGTAAATAAAAGACAAAAGAAAGACGGTACTACAAATTATAAAAGCGTACCTGGCGAGTCTTCTCGTTCCACCAACTGCAACTTAAAATGCATGTTAAGGCAGTTTATGAAGAGCAAGAAAGGTAAGATTTGGTAATTTTCCTAACCCTATGTCATACCTTTGTGGGTCCTTAGAAGTTTAATTAAGGATGATTCCACGGAGCAAAAAATATTAAGTTTAATAGGCCTCTGAGGTATCAAACAAGTTAGGAGGGGGAAGCAGGTCCATGCCTCCTTCTCACCAACTAGTGAAAAGCCTTGAGTCAATTTAAACTTACTATGTTAATTAATGGTTCATCCTGTAAATGTCCTTATTACTCAATGAACATTGATGTCTCAATTATCCCTAAGAATAGGGTAATTATCATTTATCATTTAATTTGAAAATTATGTGGGTGAAGACCCTTAAAGAGGCAAGTTAGCGTAATTTAAAACTTAGCCAAATTTTAATCCTAATTGGGCTTAGTGGTGGTTCAAAGATGTTTGATTATGTTTATTTCTCTAATCTTTGTTTAATTAATTTTTTATTTAGCCTAAGTCACCACTAGGCCCTTAAGACCTAGGTGAGTGTCTTAATTAGTTTTGAAAAGGTTAAGCTTTAAGTGGTCACGGTTGATGATTTGGATTCTATTTGAAAATCAAAATATGGGTATTACATTGATTAATTATTGGCTTCAAAAGTCATACCCCTAAGTCCAGAATAATTTAATTTTAATAAACTTCCTAATTTTAATAATTTAAAAATTTATTAATCTTAATTAATAAAGTGAGATTGCTTTCTACCAATTAACCCCTTTGTGTTTCAAACATCAAATAAATTGATTAAGATTAGAGGTTAATTCTTACCAATTAACCCCTTTGTGTTTCAAACATCAAGTGAATTGATTAAGATTAGAGGTTACCCATTCCCCTCCTTGAATTAAGCCTAAATGTTAATTAAGGCAAAATTTCCAAAATTACACATTTGCCCATAAGGCTCTAACACTTCATAATTTGTTAACTTCAATTCAAATAACTTTGAAATTTTTATCCTACTTCATTCATGGGTCAATTGAGACATCAGAGGAGAAAATGTGCTCAAAATTTAATTTATTTTATATAATTATTTTCATGCAAAAACAGGATTTTTCAAAGAAAATTCCTTAAAATTTAATTTAATTCATATAATTATTTTAATGCAAAAATAGGATTTTTCAAAGAAAATTCCTAACTTGACCAAGGTAAGTTATAATTCCTTGAAAGTTTTGTTCGAGGTAGAACTAGACCAAAAAAGCCTTTGGACAAAATTTCATGATCTTTGAAATTTTTGTTGGATGTAGACCTAGACCAGAGGAGCCTTTAGATCAAATTTAATAATTATTTGAATTCTTTGTGATTTATTAGAATTATTTTAAGTTCTGAGTTTTTAGTAAAAATAAAATATTTTAAGTGGAGTAATTAAGTTTTGTATTTTTGAAAAATCTCTCTAAGGTCAGAAAACTCAGAGGAGCAAATTTTATATTTTTTTTAATTTTTCCTTGATTTATTGGAATTATTTTAGTGAAAACTCATTTTTAGTCTTTTAAAAATTATTTTTAAGCTTTGAAATTCAGTATCTTTATTTAAAGAATCAAGAAAGATATTATAATTGTTCTTAGGTGATTAGGAAACAATTTAGAACATTTTCATGAGTTTTATTATTTTTATGATTTTTATGAATTTTTAATTATTTAAATATTTAAAATAGGCTAAAAATCAATTTTTTATTTTAAATATCATTTTATTTTTAGAAAATACCCCTGATCACAAAGAACTCAAAAAACTAAGTTTCATAATTTTTTGAGTTATATTTTGATTTTTAAAAATCATTTAAATCTCAAGAGTGGTGTTTATCTTTAAAACTCAATTTAAGTTGTCAAATGAACTCAAAATATTTTGAAATTTTTATAACAAGTTCTCTAGATTATAAACCACAATGGAGATTAAAAATCAAGTCATTTAAATGTTTATATTTTCCAAAATTAATTATCTTATTGATTTAGTATTTGTAAAATTTAAGGATATTTTAAATGACTTGACCCATGAAATTAGTTTCAAAGGTTTCTCTAGTCATGGTGGACTTTCCAAAATTTTCTTGAGATTTTATAACCAATATGCTAGTTTCCATGATTATTTTAAATAAATAATGTGGAAAATCTTGAAAAATATGGATCTCTATATTGGAACCTCCTCTGACTTTGGAAATATCAGAGAATATTCCCCCTTACAAAGGCTACAATATGCCAAAATTTAAAGCCAAGGTAATGTGTCAATATGCATGGAGAATCAAATGATTACAAATAGTTTTTAATTAATTAAAAATATTTTATGCATCAAATAGACTTGAAATTTATTGCACATTGTTCTCCTCTAGTCAGTGAGTAAGAGGGTATTTTTATTTTATTTTATTTTATTTTCTACACAAAGTTATGAATTTTTGAAGTTTAGGGGATTAAGTAAATAAGAAAATGCCCCTATTTTCCTACTTATCCATGTCAACCTCATACGGGTCGAACAGGCCATGTGTCGCTGCGAGATTGGCGTGGCCAGCCAGGTCATTCCCGCCCATGTTGGACCACGGTCTGTCCGACGCGATCAGGACCACCCGATCAATACACGTTGGATCTGACGGTCACGAGTCATCGTCCCAAATGAACTGGACCCAAAAACCGTCCATTTTAAAACGCTAATATCTCACTCGATTCGTAACGAAATTGAGTGATTTTTTTAAATGCTCGTATTGACTAGTAGAACACATCCATATCGTTGATAATCCCTTAAATTGACTTTATATTCATGAATAATTAAAATAAGCTCGGTTTAGGGTTAACTTTAAATACCTTGGTCTAAGTGGGGTAGCCTCGATTGGATTCTTGTAGAAGCTTTATGTGGGTGCCTTAAGCCTAAGGATGGAGCATCTGGTTGTGGTGAAATGCCTAGACCCAAATTTGATCAAGGCCGATTAGGGGGTTTGGTCGAAGTCCACCTTAGGGTGGTCGGATGATGGGGCTTTTATGGGGGATATTCTTCTCTTGATGTTCGGATTGTGTGGGTGCAATTAATTTGAACTTGGTGGAGGTTTGGAGGATGTCTTGTTTCGGCCTTGAAATTGAGCTACAAAATTGAACTCAAGCAAGGGATTTGAGTGGCTAAGGAAGGTTTAGTTAAGCTCAAGAGGTCTCCAGGAAGCTCTTGAAGAAGTTTTACAGAATCTCCCCAAAGAATTTTAATCTCTCTCCTATTTTGCCATGGAGGGGGAGTTTAAATAAAATGGCCTAGGCTGGCTGCCATGGCCAATTGAGGGGTGCATTTGGTTGCTTATGTGGAGGGAAGAGAAGCCCCAATGAGCAGCTGGGCTGATTTGGCCTTTGGGTTTGAATTGGGTGAAAATCCCTTGTCTTGACCATGCTTTTGGCCATTTTCCCGCCACCAAGGTGGCTAGCCGACCAAGCATTGGTCACCTGTTGGCTAAGGGAAGTCAGGGGGTGGATAATGATGATTATCTCCCAAGGGTAAGTGATAATGTTGGAGATATTTCAAGTTAGGTCCAAAAATGGGTAAAATCCCTTAATTTGGGGATCCATTGGTCCATAGCTTGTCATGGTGATTTTAATAGGGTTTAGTCTGGTCTTTAGGAAGGTTTTTGTGGCTGTGAAATCATTACTTTGGTGGCTTAGACAAGGTTAAGTCAATTTTTGTTGAAAGGGTCCAAGTGAGTGCAAATGACCAAAGCTTGAGTTTGGGCTAGGTTAGCCATTCAAATTGGCCTAATTAATTGTTTAATTTGGTGTAGATGATCATAAGTAACAAATTTTGTGAAGGATGGAAGTGGGTTTGAACTCAATTGAAGGGTCAATTTGAGGGAATTTTTAACTTTAATCAATTTGGTCATGTTTGGCTAGGCTTGGGTCTAGCTTGGGTTAGCATTGGGATAAGTCCAAATTGATTATTGTAGATGGCCAATAAGGACCTCATGAAGAGTTTTCAACATGAATTGGATGCCAATTTTGAGGTTAAGGCAATCAATTGGGGGAAATTTGGGGACTTAGCCAATTTGGGGCTAAATTTGGGAATTTTGGATTTAGGCCAAAATAAAATAGATTTAAATAGTTTTGAATATGAATTGGATGCCAATTTGGAGGTTAAGGCAATCAATTGGGTGAAATTTGGGACTTAGCCAATTTGGGGCTAAATTTGGGAATTTTGGATTTAAGCCAAAATCAAATGGATGGACTTAGCCAATTTGGGGCTAAATTTGGGAATTTTGGATTTAGGCCAAAATCAAATGGATTTGAGGCTCAACATGCAAATGGATGGTTGATTTTGATGTATAGAAAATTCATAAAGATTTACAACATTAATTGAGGCCAATTGTCAATTGATAGTTTATTTTGATGTATAGGAATGTAATAAATATTTTCCAACATTAATTAAGGCCAATTGACTAAGCTACGGGTTCAATTTGGTGAGATTAGGTCATATGGTCAAAATTGGGGTTTTGACTCAAATCAAAATTGGGTTCAAATCATGGACTAATTGAGCTTGTATTTGGTTTAGTTTGGTCATATGAAAAGTGAATTTGAGTTTAGTATTAAAATTGGGGTCAATTGAGATCAAATTGATAGACATTTGAGTTGGATTTGAGGAAATTTGGGTCTTTAAAGGGAAATTTGGGGATGTTGGTTAAAGATGGTTAATTTGACCAAATTGGATCATGTGGTAGTTTTAAGAAATGAAATTAGGAATATTTGTGATTTAATGGGATTTTCTGGGAATTTTTGGAATTTTGGGTCAAAGAGGGGTATTTTGGTAATTTGGGGGTGTTTTAGGGGTAAAAGGCCAAGATAGGTATTTTGGTGGAGTTGAGGTACCAACCATCACCAACAAGCCATGGACCAATGGAAATCCCATTTTGGGTCCTCTACATAGTGGTCTTAGCTAAACTATGGCCCTAGGGCTAGTAGGTTTAGGGGACCATCTACATGAGTATCCCAAAAAATCAAGGGATCTAGGCTAGAAATTTGAGTTCAGGGTTGTGAGTGATTGTGAGTGTAGATGAGTGTAGTCAGTGTAGTGAATGCCTTAGCTCCAGACCAACACCCAGGGTCAACCTTAAGGTCCAACAATCCTAAGGGTGACTCATCCTGAGTTTCCCCCACAGTGACCCCACCTACTAAATATTTAGAGATTGAGAGCAATATGTGGAACTTCAAGCTGAGTGGAGAAGGGTTTGGAATTTCTTGTGTTGAGGGTTCTATGTCTAGTTTTCTTGGAATAGTCAACAGGAAAAGTTCTTTGGCTAGACCCTAGGCTACTAAAGAGGAAAAACTAAACCTCAACTAAAAAATGAGGTCAACAGCCCCATCAAACCCCCCTTCCACAGAGCCTCTACCATAGCTTTAGACCAACACCTAAAATCAAGCTTGGTCGAATTCATACCTAGGGATTACACCAAGACCAGGGACTCAATCCCTAGCCTCCTTGGACCCTAACGAACGTGTCGAGCGCCTCTGATTAAAGCCTCCCTTCTCAGAGCAAAGATATAAAACTTCTCCTCCTCCCGAGCTTATTTTGATTCTCCATTTACTTAAGCTAGATTTCATGGCACCTTAACAGTATGGATGTGTTCATCTCACTTAGACGAGTCTGTTGGATCAAACCCGAAGTGATTTGGTTGAGTCTAGGCTGAGATCTTAGGGTTTTAGTGTGGACGGGCACGAGATCATTCTATCGAGGCCGATGACAGGGAGCCGTTCGATCAAGCGTGTATCAAATGGACGGGGGATATCAAGCTGAACAGCGCTTCGGGACATAAACCGCGAGCTGGGTCAGCAACTACGTTGACGGCGACGTACAACCAAAGCGCGCCACGCATGCCTTCAGAGCTGCCTAGAATCTAGTCAGCACGCGGGTTTAAATAGATAAATTGGGCCTTTTCTATTTATTTAAATACCCTTAACTTAGAAAATTCATAACTTTGTGTAGAAAAATCACCAAAATAAAATAAAAATATCCACTTGCTCAGTGAACAAAGAAGAACAATGTGAAACAAATTTCAAGTCCATTTGATGCATATTTATTTTTAATTAATTAAAAACTGTTTGGGATCATTTGATTCTCCATGCATAATGGCACATCACCTTGGCTTGGAATTTTAGCATGCTGTAGCCTCTATCAGGGGAAGTATTCTCTGATTTTTCTAAAGTCAGAGGAGGTTCCTATACAGAGACCCATATTTTTTAAGTTATTTCACATTATTTATTTAAAATAATCATGAAAATTAGCATATTGATTATAAAATCCTAAAAAAAATTTTTGAAGGTCCACCATGACTAGAGAAACCTTTGTAAATTATTTCATGGGTCAAGTCATTTAAAATATCCTTAAATTTTACAAATACTAAATCACTAAGATAATTAATTTTAAAAATTTAAAGCATTTAAATGACTTGATTTTTTATCTCCACTGTGATTTATGATCCAGAGAACTCATCTTAAAAATTTCAAAATATTTTGAGTTCATTTAGCACCTTAAGTTGATTTTTAAGGATGAATACCACTTTTATCATTTAAATGATTTTTAAAAATCAAAATATAACTCAAAAAATTATGAAACATAGTTTTTTGAGTTCTTTGTGNAAAAAAATTTTTGAAGGTCCACCATGACTAGAGAAACCTTTGTAAATTATTTCATGGGTCAAGTCATTTAAAATATCCTTAAATTTTACAAATACTAAATCACTAAGATAATTAATTTTAAAAATTTAAAGCATTTAAATGACTTGATTTTTTATCTCCACTGTGATTTATGATCCAGAGAACTCATCTTAAAAATTTCAAAATATTTTGAGTTCATTTGACACCTTAAGTTGATTTTTAAAGATAAATACCACTTTTAACACTTAAATGATTTTTAAAAATCAAAATATAACTCAAAAAATTATGAAACTTAGTTTTTTGAGTTCTCTGTGATCAGGGGTATTTTCTAAAAATAAAATGATATTTAAAATAAAAACTTGATTTTTAGCCTATTTTAAATATTTAAATAATTAAAAATTCATAAAAATCACAAAAATAATAAAACTCATGGAAATGTTCTAAATTGCTTTCTAATCACTTAAGAACAATTAGAATATTTTTCCTGATTCTCTAAATAAAAATATTTAATTTCAAAGCTTAAAAATAATCTTTAAAGGCTAAAAAAAGTTTTTTTACTAAAATAATTCCAATAAATCAAAGAAAAATTAAAAAAATATAAAATTAGCTCCTCTAGGTTCTCTGACCTTAAGAGAGATTTTTCAAAAATACAAAACCTAATTTTCACCATTTAAAATATTTTATTTTTGCTAAATAATCCAAAACATGAAATAATTCTAATAAATCACAGAGAATTCAAAAAATTATGAAATTTGATCTAAAGGCTTCTCTAGTTTGGTTCTACCTTCAGTAAAAATTTCAAGATATTAGAATTTACCTTGATCAAGTTAGAAGTTTTCTTTGAAAAATCCTATTTTTGCATGAAAATAATTACATAAATTAAATTAAATTTTCAAAAATCACATTTTCTCTTCTGATGTCTCAGTTGACCCATGAATGAGGTAGGATAAAAATTTCAAAGTCATTTGAATTTAATTTGACAAATTAAGAAGTGTTAGAGCCTTAGGGGCAAATGTGTAATTTGGGAACCTTAGCCTTAATTAACATTTAGGCTTAAGTAAAGGAGGGAAAATGGGTAACCTCGGAGCTTAATCAATTTATTTGATGCTTGAAACACAAGGGGTTAATTGGTAGAAACCAATTTCACTTTCCTCTTTAAAAAGATAAGTTAATAAATTTCTAAATTATTAAAATTTTGAAGTTTATTAAAATTAAATGATCCTGAACTTAAGGGTATGAATTTTGAAGTCAATAATTAATCAATTTAATACCCCTATCTTGATTTTCAAATAGAATCTAAATCATGAATCATGACCACTTAAAACTTAACCCTCTAATTAAGACCCTCACCTAGGTCTTATCAAATCATGAATCATGACCACTTAAAGCTTAACTCTTTTCAAAATTAAGTAAGACACTCACCTACATGAATTATGACCACTTAAAGTTTAACCCTTTTTTTTTAAAAAACTCAATAAGACACTCACCTAGCTCTTAAGGGCTCAGTGGCTAAACAAGGATTAGAGAAATAAGCATAATTAAATCAAACATCCTTGAAACACCACTAAGGCCAATTAGGATTAAGAATTTGGCTAAGTGTTCAAATTACATTAACTTCCCCTTCAAGGGAACTCACTCACATAATTTTAAAATTAAATGATAAATGATAATTACCCCTTTCTTAGGGATAATTGAGACATCAATGTTCACTGAGTAATAAGGATATTAGGATGAACCCAACGTAATAAGTTTAAATGGACTCGAGGCTTTTCACCAGTTGGTGAGAAGGAGCCATGGACCTGCTTCCCCCTCCTAACTTGTTGGATACCTCAAAGGCCAATTAAACTTAATATCCTTTGCTCAATGGAATCATCCTTAAATAAACTTTTAAGAACTCACCAAGATATGACATAGGGTTAGGAAAATTACCAAAATTTTACCTACTCTTCATAACTGACTTAATATGCATTTTAAGTTTCAGGTGATGGAACGAGAAGACTCGCCAGGTACACTTTTATAGTTTTCAGCATTGTCTTTCTTATACTTTCATACTGTACTTTTATACCTGCAAATTTGCATGCTAAACAATAATGTCACCCTGCATGAAAACTAAAACCATCAGGATAGCCACATAACCATAACCATAACCATAACAAAAACTAAAATCAACTAAGATAAAATTCACCGCCACAACATGCAAAATATAAAACAACTCAAAATTTAATCACAAACATCAAAAAAATAACAGCTACAACTAAATTAAGATGTCTCTATTGGATGATCGGGAATCCCTTGGAGAAGGTAATCGCCACAACATTCAAAATATAAAACAACTCAAAATTTAATCACAAACATCACACAAAACCCGCTACAACATTCAAAATTCTACAACATTCAAAATATAAAACAACTCAAAATTTAATCACAAACATCACACAAAACTACAACGCTACAACATTCAAAATATAAAACAACTCAAAATTTAATCACAAACATCATACAAAACCACAACTGAACATGCAAAATATAAAACAACTCAAAATTTAATCACAAACATCACATAAAACTACAACTTCTACTAAATTACGATGTCTCTATTGGATGATCGGGAATCCCTCGGAGAAGGTAACCTACGGTTGCTAACGAGGCTTCCCAAGGTTTAAATGAAATTATGGAACTCATTAAGTTGAGTTTAGTAAGTTCATTTGTGGGAACTGTAGGATCCTAACCGATGTCACTCTAATCATCTTTAATATGCCCTCATAAAATTTAAAGAACTTCAACCATAGGGCCACCTGATTTGATGGTATAACTTGACACAATAGATAACTCAAACTTGTCGCGATAAGGAGCTTGGAGCTAGCATGGTGGGCAGCACGGCCATCTTCAACAGCAAAATTTGTCTTCCCCAGCTAAACCAATCTTCCTTCCTTAGACTTAAACAACAAAGCCATATGACTTCGAGGTTGTTTGCTTATCCTCACCTTATCTTTAGGCATTTGCATAGCTCTGCTATAAAATATAAGCCCTAACTCTTCTTAGGATTCTGAGGTTGTCATTTGTCATGACCTATATCCTCACATCTTCCAGGCTATTTGTGTGATCATTTTAGACAAATGTAAGCCCTAACTAATAAAATTGGCAGGATGAAACACCTAAATTCTTCTCCTTAAAACTGAAGCCAAACGTTAGGATAGCTTGGGAAGTCACCGGGGTTCTCCTCTGGATCCATGACATTCTCTAGTTCCTCTTCCTTTGGATTCTACAAAAAAATGTTTCAAATTTGAACCATTCCCCTTTCACACCTCTATGTCTGATTTCGAGCCCTACCCTTTGAAGTTACTTGAAGATAATATTCTTTGATTTTTATCGAGAGTCTTCTTAGGTGGCTTTGGTCATTTAAGGTGTAATTAACTATAGGGGCTTGCCCTTATAGGAAGCATGTACGAACCCAGCTTAATATAAACCCTATTTAATCCTTTATATTAAAAAGGAAAACTTATTGGCAAATACAAAGTTTTTTCGCAGACCAAAAAGAAATCATACTTTCCTTAATTTATTTGATCGAGCCTCATCCTCAAGTCTTGTGTTTATCCTTCGGGAAGGATTTTAGGTACAATGCTCTTTCATTTTAAAACTATGAAAAATATGGGGTCAGCTTGATTTCATACTTCAACGTCCTTCTGAAGCGGGCGACAGGATTTCGATTTCGGCAACCGACAGGTTCTTAGGGGAAACTCTCCACAAACCAACCCAAAATAACACCGACAAGTCATTAATTTGGGGATTTTGGGGTAGTTAGGCCATTTTTAGTGCATGGGTTCAATGTGGGTTCAAGTCATCAAAGCTTGGGTTTGGGCTAGTCTAGCCACATAAATTAAACCAATTAATTGATCAACATGGTGTAGACAATTTTTATGAAGATTTTTGGTGAAGGGTTGAAGTGATTTTGAGTTCAATTGGTGAGTCAATTTGAAGGATTTTTGAAATTTGGTCAATTTGGGCATGTTAGGCTAGACAAGGGTATAGGTTGGGCTAGCTTTAGACTAAGTCCAAATTGAATGGTTCAAATGATCAAGGGAGATGTTGTAAAAATTTTTCATGAAGGGATGGAGTAGAAAATTTGGGGCTAAGGCCATCAATTTGGTGAGATTTTGAGACATGGCCAATTTGGGGCAAATTTGGGGCTTTTAGACTTAGTTGAAATCAAATTAATATTGAGACCTCACCAAGGCCAATTGAAGGTCAAGTTTGATGTATGGGGATGTTATGAAGGTTTTTCAACATAAATTGTTGCAAATAGAGTAGGCGATGGGTTCAATTTTGTGGAACCAAGTCATGGGACCAAAATTGGTGTTTTGATCTAAATCAAAATTGGGTTTAAATGATGGACTAATTGAGCTTGGATTTGGTCTAGATTGGTCACATCAAGAGTGGATTTGAGTTTATAATTGAAATTGGGGTAAATTGAGACCAATTTGATAAACATTTGGAATGATTTGGGGAAAATATGGGGCGTTAAAAGGCAATTTGGGGGTTTTCATCAAAGATGGCCAAATTGGCCAAATTGGGTCATGTGATAGTTGAGAAAAATGAAATTGGGAATATTTGGGGGGGGGTTGGGAATTTTTGGGATTGTTTGGAATTTAAGGGTAAGGAGGGATTTTTTGGTAGTTTGGCCAATTTTGGTGATTTTGTGTGGTTTGGGTGTTTTCAAGATGTTTGAAATGATTTTTGAACCAAGTTAGGTATTTTGGTTAGATTTGGGAATTTTGGCAAAATTTGGAGTCCCAAAGGTTTCTAAGTAATTTGGGGGAATTTAATGGCAATAGTATAGTTTGGGAATCTTGGTAGAGTTAGAGTGCCAACCACCATCAATAAGCCATAGACCAATGGAAACCCTATTTTGGGTCCTCTATATAGTGATCTTAGCCAAACCCTAGCCTAGGGCTAATGGGTTTAGGGGACCACCTACATGAGTCTCCCAAAAGTATCAAGGAGCAAAATCTAGGGAATTTAAGTTTAGGATAGTGAGTATTGTGACTGCAAGTATGTACCTTAAGCCCTAGACCAACACTCAGGGTCAACCCTAAGGTCCAGCAGTCCTAAGGGAGACTCATCTTGAGTTCCCCCATAGTGACCCCACCTACTAAGTGCTAGAGGTTATGAACAATATGTGGAACTTCAAGTTGAGTAGATAAGAGTTTGGAATTTCTAATGGTGAGGGTTCCTAGTCTAGTTTTCTAAGAATAGTCAATAGGAAAGTCCTACGGCTATATCTTAGACTACTAAATAGGAAAAACTAAATCTCAACCAAAAGTGAGGTATGAAGATCCTTAAATTTTTCTCAAGCTTCATATATCGATTCTGGTTCAATCTGACAAAAAGATGTACTATCGTTTCTAAGCTTAGCAGTTTTTTAGGGTGAGAAATATTTGGCCAAAATTTTTTGTGATAGTTCTCTCTAAGCTTTAATAGATCCAGTGCTATTCAATTTAACCAAGCTTTAGCTTTATCCCTTAATGAAAAAGAAAAAATTCTAAGTCTCACAACATCATTAGACACTCCATCATATTTAAAAGTAACACATATTTCAGGAAAACTAGCTTGACGTAATTTAGGATCTTCAGTAGGTGTTCCTGCAAACTAATTATTTTGTACCATTTGGATAATAGCAGTTTTAAGCTTAAATGACTTTGTAGCAATATCAGGATTTTGAATAGTTAAGTGAAGTTCATCTGCTGTATGATTATCATAATCTTTTAAAGGTCTTTGTCTATTTTCATTTATTTGATTATCTGAGTTATTTGTCACTTCGTTCAAATTTTTAATTTCTTTTTGTTGTTTCAAATTTCTCTAATAGTATGTTCTAATTTCCAATCATAAGGTACTGAACCTTCAAATCCAATATTTCTCATAATCAAATATAATAAGCAAAGAAAAAATTTTAAAAAATACTCTAAAATTTATATATTTATAATTTTTTTTTATTTTTGATTATATATATATTTTTTATTTTTATATTTTATCTCTAAATTTCCTCATTTACCAAATTTATTTAATTTACCGTTACCTTCCTTAGCAACAATGCTAAAAATTTGATCCTCGAAAATATAGTTGTGTAAAAATTATAAAGTTGACTCTGTTTTACAACTGTGCAAAAAACAAAATGTGATATTTTATGATTAGGAACACTAAACACTTAATGTAGGGATTCTACGCAAGTATACGTATCGTTATCAAGTAATATAAGACTATTTAAGCCCCAAATATCGATCCCATGAGGAAGATTAAATTTGAAATGATAAATTAACTAGGAACATCACACAAATAAAGTGAAATTGCTGTCACTAATTTTTAATGTTTGATATACTATCAGAACTAAATTATTAACTACTAGTAGAATTTAAATGCAAAGTTTAAAATAGTAACTACTAAAATATGTTTATGTGATGAAGTTTTCTAATATGAAAAATTATCTTTCTAACTACAATGAGTTTTTGGTAAAGTGAGGTGAGATAAATGGTTTAAATATGTATTGTGCCAAATAGGAGCAAATTTAGTTTACTGCCCTGATTCAGTGTTATAGAAAATCATTGGTTAATCTCAGGTTTAGTCCCTAAATCCAAAGCTAGTCTAGGAGGATACTTGCTCTCACTCTAGAGCTCCCACTTCCCTTCCTTTGAAGGCTAAAGCTCACTTTAGTTCTTAAACACTAAGACTGAATTGAGGATTTTAGTCTATCACTCTAAAATCTCCAATTCTACACCCAACAATGTATATTTTCATAGTTATTTGCACTTAATTTCATGAACGAAATACTCCTTCATGGAATTAAATGTGATTCTCACTCTATTGTAGAACTCATACTTCATTTCCCGGATCATATGTTTCACAACATATTTTAACAATTCAATTGGCCTAGATCGAAAATTAAATTAAGAATGGAGTTGAAAAACCATCACAATTTATTTTATATTTTAACAATGGCACATCCAAATTATCTCTTTATTTCATCATATCTCATAGCGGAGAGAAAGATAAAGGAAACTACACAGACTTCATTAGAAAGATACAACAAAGCACAAATTTCATATATAAAAGAAAGTTCATACAACAATTATAAACAAACAACACTTATCTAAAATTCTTTCTCAAAGTAAATCCCTTGTAGTCTCTCTTGAGAATTGTAGGAAGACGAAATCTCTCACTTCTCTCCCTCTCCAACGCTCTTAGAGAAGAATTCACACTTAAACTTTCCACGAAAACTCAAAACTATAAAGAAGATAAATGACTAATGAACTCTAAGTGGTTATAGGGAATGTGGAATAGCATGGAAGAGAGTGGAAAGCGGTTAAAGGGTGCGAAGGGGTGAAGAGAGTCATTTTTCTGATCAATATTTGCTCTAAATAGAGGTTAATGTCATTTTTAAAATAGGTGCAACCAAAAACTCTTCCAAAAGCATACAAATTTGTCAAAGCTTCTAGAAACAGAGCTTCCGCCAACATTGGCACCGTCAACGCCAGTAGCCATTTAATTAATGTGTGCTGCTTATCAAATGGTGTCGTCAATGCCTAATCTGGCACCGTTGGTGTTGAACATTTCTTCTAAAGCTCCATTTTGACTCCAAACTCCATACTTTTTGCTTCTTTTTTGCTTCAAGTCAAATCAATTAACAACCTGTAATAAAACATGAAAAATATCATCCTTTAAATTGCAATATCACTAAAAAAGAGTATAAAATATAGGTCTAAATATGCATGTATTTTTTGTGTGTCATTAAGACTCATTGGCCATTAGAGCCTTTCTTCCTTCCACCTCAGCAAGCTTTAGCACTCAATTCCCAGCCCTGAGCTTCAGCAGGTAGCCATGGCTATAAATTGAGCTCTCTAAAACCAAAGAGGAGAATGTTGAAACCTTTAGAAAACTCTGCCAAAATCTCATTACAGCCTTTCCAAACCTTCTAAGTTTAATCCACTTGCTCTCAGCAACTCACAGCCACTCCATAAAACCAATTTACTCTTTGAATTTTATCCTAAAACCAGAACAAATTTCTTAATAGCTCCACACTCCACAAGACTTCAATTAGTTGTGCATACATCATCCCCTGAGTGAGAGAAGTTGATTCCCCACAAAGCCCCATCACAGAGACTCCTTAGCATAGCCCTAGACTAACACCTGAATTCAGCCTTTGTTAAAATCATACCTAGACATTTCACCACAACCCAAGACTTCATTTGAGGTTTGTTGGACTCATTCAAAGCTGCTACAACCATCTGATTGAGGCCTCCCCACTCAGATAAAGGTATTAAACTCTCTCCTCAAACCAAACTTAAATTGATTCTTCATACGTATTTATTGTATTTCATATTGTTTAAACCATGTGAATGTGTTTATCTTGAGTAGATAAGAATGTAGGAACAATCCTAAAGTGATTTAGCTGAGTTTAGATCAAGGTATTAAGGTTTTAATGTGGATAACTTATGGGTTAGGTCATTTGGGGATGATTATTGAATGTCGTTCGATCGTATATTTATTCCATGAACAAGTATGATAGAGCCATATGAGAAGATGATACATGAATTGCAGGATGTGTGGCGCTGATACAATGAAAATATATGCATTTTTAGACCCATATTTTATACTATTTTTGATGATCTTGCACCTTAATGGATTGTATTCTGATGTTTTCTTGCAAGTTGTTGATCTTTAGGACTTAAAGCAAAAAAGGAAACAAAATAGACTGAATTTGGAGTCAAAATGACCTTTTAGAAAAAGTGATTAGTGTCAACCACGCCAAGGTTTGTGTCGACCATGCAGAACAACAGAACAGTGTCAACCACGCCAAGGTTTGTGTCGACCATGCAGAACAACAGAACAGTTGAATTTTTTACTCAGTGCTTATGGCGCCAAAGGTGGTTCAGCCCCCATTTCTAGAAGGTTTGATTTATTTGGACAATTTTTGAAGATTTTCTAGAGGCACCTCTTTGAGAACCGACCTTGGGCTTTATTTGGAGCCAAAATTCATCAAGAAATTGACTCCTTTTCACAGCAAAACGTTCCACCACACTACATTTTTTGTCATTCTTCATAATCTATCTTCATTCCACCACCATATTAGAGTCCATTAGTGATTTTTCTTTTATATTTTAGAGTTTGTGTGGTGAGATTTAGTGTGAAACTTTCTGTAACAGTGTTTGAGAAAGAGAAAAGTAAGAGTTGTCTTCTTCCTACATTTTTAAGGAAAGGCTACAAGGGATTTGCTTTGAGAAAGAGTTTCAGATAATTTTTGTTTAATTATTAGTGTTGTGTGAACTTTACCTTATATATGAAATTTTTGTTTTGTTGTGTCTTTCTCATGAAATCTGAGTAGTTCCCTCTATGTTTCTCCTTACTCTGAGATATGGTAAAATGAAGAGATAATATGATGTGCCAATATTAAAATATAAAATAAATTGTGATGATTTTTCAGAAGTGAAGAGATAATATGGATGTGCCAATATTAAAATATAAAATAAATTGTGATGATTTTTCAACTGAACTTAATTTAATTTTGATATGGCCAATTGAATTGTTAAAATATGTTGTGAAACATATGATCCGGGAAATGGAGTATGAGTTTAACAACAAAGTGAGAATCACATTTAAGTCCATGAAGGAATATTTCGTTCATGGAATTAAGTGCAAATAAAGGTCACATTTGATTTCATGAAGGAGAAATTTGTTTAAGAAATTAAGTGTAAATAAATAGGGAAATATTCTTTTTTGGGTGTAGAATTGGAGAATCTTCATTTGATTTTATGAAGGAGAAATGATTCATGGAATTAAGTGCAAATAAATAGGGAAATATTCTTTGTTGGGTGTAGGAGAAGAAATTTGTTCATGGATTTAAGTGCAAATAAATAGGGAAATATTCTTTGTTGGGTGTAGAATTGGAGAATCTTTAGGGTGACAGAATAGAATCCCCAATTTGGTCTCCGCATTTAAAAACTAAGGCGAGAGTTATCCTTCAGGTGAAGGGAAGTGGGGGCTCTGAAGTGGGAGCCGGTATCCTCCAAGCCTAGCCACAGATTTAGGGATTAAACTTAGGATTATCCAATGATTTTCTATGCACTGTATCAGGCAAGATAATTATAATTGCTTCTATTTGGCACAATATATATTATAAATATTTATCTCATCTCATTTCACAAGAACCTCATTGTAGTGGGAATGATGCTTTTTCACATAAGAAATCTTCATTACATAAACATAGTTAGTATATTAGCATTTATTTTTTAAACTTTACAATTCTATTTTGCTAATAGTTAATTACTTTAGTTTTGATAACATCTCATCATTCAAATTTAGTGACAGTGATTTCGTTTGATTTTTTGTAAATTTCCTAGTAAAACTTATCATTGCCAATTTACACCTTCCCTGCGGGATCGATATTTGGGGTTTAAATAGAAAGTCATTTATTACTTAATAATGATACATATACTTGCGTAGAATTCCATTATTAATTACCTATAATTATATGTATTTTACATAACTTACTTTTCATACAAGGATCAAGTTTTTGGCACTGTAGGGGTGTCAACTTCATAAAATCTTACATTAAAAAAATTGAGATTAAGTTTTTGGAGCCGTTGCGTGGGGAAGGTAACGGTTAAATTTAAGTAAATTAATTTTTTTTTGATAAATTAGGAAAGTTAGAGATTATACATATACTATAAAAATATATAAAAATAAAAATAAAAGATACAAAAAATCAAAAATCTAAAAAGAAATTTATTTAATAGTGTTTTTTTTAAAAAAAAAGATTTTACTTGGCTTACTTTATTTAATTATGCAAAATATTGGATCTGATGGCTTAGTACCTTACTATTTAGAGTTAGAATGTACAATTAGAAAAATTTGAAAATAATAAAGAGAAATTAAAAATTTAAAAGAAATGGCAAATAACTCCATAAAATCTAATAAATGAGAATCGACAAAGACCTTTAAAAGATTATGCTAATCCAACAGCAGATGAACTTCACTTGACAATTCAAAATCCTGATGTTGCTGTTAATTCATTTGAGCTTAAACATATTATTATTCAAATAGTACAAAATAATCAGTTTGGAGGATCGCCTACTAAAGATCCTAACTTACATATTGCTAGTTTTCTTGAGATTTGTGCTACATTTAAATATGATGGAGTGTCTAATGATGTTGTTAGGCTTAGACTTTTTTCTTTTTCATTAAGTCCAAGGCTTGGATAAATTTATTAGCACTTGGATCTATTAGAACTTTGGGAGAACTATCACAAAAATTCTTGGCTAAATATTTCCCACCCTCGAAAATAGCAAAGCTTAGAAATGATATTACTTCTTTTTATCAATTTGAAGGTGAATCGATATATGAAGCCTGAGAAAGATTTAAAGATATTCTTAAAAAATGTCCACACCATGTTTTGTTAGATTGGTTAATAATTCAAACCTTTTTACAATGGATTGGTAGGATCACTAAGATCTATTACAGATGCTGTTGTGGGTGTATCATTAATGTCAAAACCTTTTGATGAAGCATATTCTTAAATTAAAGAAATGGATAGTAATAATTTTTAATGGGCCTCTGAAAGGATAAATCCTAAGAGAGTTGTCAGTATTCATGATTCTGATGCAATGTCTATTTTGGCATCTCAAATTGTTGTTATTTCTAAAAAGATTGATCAAATAGGAGTAAAAAATTCTCAAATACCCCCACTATTAGAGAAAAATTTACTAGGACAGATTATTCATACTCAACCATCTTATGGAACTTTAAACGCTATAAATAATTAAAATAACAATATTTATTCAAACTAATTTAACCTTGGATGAAAAAATCACCCTAATTTTAGTTGGAATAATTATAACAATCCTTTGAATCCATCCAAAAATCTGAACAATCAAGGAAATCCTAATTTTCAACATTATTATCCTCCAGGATTTAACTCCAATCCTAACCCACAAGTTAAGGAAAAGAAGTTGATGATGGAAGAAGTGATGTGAATATTGGAAATCAAATACAGAATCAAGGGGCTACTATTAGAAATATTGAAAATCAAATATAACATATTGCTACTACACTTAGTAACAGGCCTTCTAAAATTCTTTCAGGTACTGTGGAAGTTAATCCAAAAGATTAAAATAAAGAGCAAATTAAAGCTATTCAATTACAAAGTGGAAAAGAAGTTGAAATAAGGAACCAAAGAGAAACTGAAGTTGATAAAGAGAAGGAAGAAATGGAAAATGAACAATATGAAAATTAACAAACACAAGTTCCTTTAGAAAAACCATTACCTCTGTTTCCTCAAAGTCTGAAGCAGAAAAATATAGATAAACAATTTACAAAATTTTTTGAAATCCTTAAGAAATTAACGAAAAATATTCCTTTTGTTGAAGCTTAGGAACAAATTCTAAGTTATGTGAAATTTATGAAGCACTAAATAAGAAAATGAAGTTTACAGATCATGAGATCGTTGCATTCAGTGAAGAGTGTAGTGTCGTTATTCAGAAAAAGCTTCCGAAAAAATTAAAATATCCTGATAGTTTTACTATACCTTGTGCAATTGGTGAAAAGTTTTATGAAAAAGCTTTATGTGTCGTTATTTCTTTAAATGTTTAGATTTGGGAGAAATTTCCCCTACTACTGTAACTCTTCAGTTAGCTGATTGATTAATAACTTATCCAAAAGAGGTTATAGAGGATGTACTAGTAAAAGTGGATAAATTTATTTTCCCTGTAGATTTTATAGTATTGGATATGGTGGAAGATAAAGAGAATCCTATTATTTTAGGGAGACCATTTCTTGCAATAGGAAGAGTTATAATAGATGTACAAAAAGAAGAATTAATAATGAGAGTTAATGATCAAGAAGTAAATTTTAATATAGCAAAAGCTATGAAATATCTTGCAATAGAAAAAGATAATGAATGTTTCAGGATTAAGTAGCTGATTATTTGAGTAATGAACAGTTTAAGAATGAGAGTGAAGATAAATTAAAGCTAGGAGAAATTTTGGAGAATGAAGATGAAATAAAAGGAGAAGTTTCAGATTATATTCAGGGCAAATTTGAAATGTTAAACTTGTTGGAAAATGATAGTAACAATCTTATTCCTTCAAGTATTAAACCACCTGAACTTGAATTAAAGATACTACCTGCCCATTTAAAGTATGTATTACATTGCTTGTTATTATATCTTCTGAGTTAATAGAAATTCATGAACAAAAGTTGATAGAAATGTTGAACAAGTATAAAAAGGCTTTTGGATGGACTTTAGCATATATTAAAGGAATCAGTCCTTCAATTTGGTATGCACATAAATTTTTTAGATGAACAATATGAACCTAAAGTTGTCCTTAGAGAAGATTAAACTCAATAATGAAAGAAGTTGTTAAAAAGGAGATTTTAAAATGGTTAGATGCTGGAATTATATATCTTATTTCAGATAGTCCTTAGGTAAGCTCAATTCACTATGTTCCGAAGAAAGGAGGACTGACTGTTGAAGAAAACAAGAAAAATGAATTAATACCAATAAGACAAGTTACTGGTTGCCGAATTTATGTTGACTATGGCCACCAGAAAATGAATTAATACCAATAAGAAAGCTAAATATGGCCACCAGAAAAGATCACTTCCATTTACCCTTTCTATACTAAATGTTGGATAGATTAGCTGGGAATAAATATTATTCCTTTTTAGATGGATATATGGGTTATCATCAAATTCCAATTGCTCTAGAGGATCAAGAGAAAACAACATTTACAAGCCCATATGGAATATTTGCTTTTCGTAGAATGCCTTTTGAACTATGCAATGCACCAGCAACAATTCAAAGATGTATGATGTCAATTTTTAGCAATTTTATAGAACATAGATTGGAAGTTTTTATGGATGATTTTTCTGTATTTGGGACTTCATTTGAGTTATGTCTTAATAATTTATAAAAAGTTTTGGAAGTATGTGAAAAAGTCAACCAAGTATTAAATTGGGAAAAATGTCAATTTATGATTGCAGGAGGTATTATGTTTGGGCATAAAATTTCTGAAAAAGGCATTTAGATAGATCCTGCAAAAATCCAATTTATAGAAAATTTACCACCACCTACTAATGTTAAAGATGTGAGAAGTTTTCTAGGACATGCTGGTTTTTACAGACGCTACATAAAATTTTTTTCAAAAATAACTAAGCTGCTATGCCAACTCTTAGAAAAAGATTAGAAATTTGATTTTGATGAGGAATGCACAAAAACATTTGAATTATTAAAGAAAAAATTAGTCACTGCACCTATAATAGTACCACCTGACTAGGAAAAATCATTTGACGTAATGTGCGATGCTAGGACAAAGGCACAACAAAGTTTTTAAAGTTATATATTATGCTATAAAGACTCTAAATGATGCTCAAATTAATTATACTACTACTGAAGGAGAGTGATTAGCTATTTTTTACGCCTTTGATAAATTTAGACCATATTTAATTAGAGCTAAATGTATAGTGCATACAGATCATTCTGCTATTAAATACTTAATGCAAATGAAGGATGTTAAACCAAGATTAATTAGATTGATACTTCTATTGCAAGAGTTTGATTTTACCGTGATTGATAGAAAGGGAAATGTTAATCAAGTAGCTGATCATTTGTCTAGAATAGAAATAGAAATATTAACTAATTTTGCAAATGAAATTTTAGAAAAATTTCCCTGATGAATAGTTATATAGTATTGATGAAATGGATATATCGTGGTATGCTGGTATATTGAATTATATTGTAAGTAATATTTTACCACCTGATATAAAAAATCCACAATTAAATAAATTTATATATGATTTAAAAGACTATTTTTGGGATGACCCATATTTATATAAACAATGTAAGGTTCTAATTGTTAGAAGATGTGTGTCTTTCAAAGAAACTCAACAGATAATTGAAAGATGTCATGATTCTGAATTTGGAGGAGGACATTTTGGAACAAATAGAACTGCATATAAGATTTTGCAAGCTAGATTTTATTAGCCTACTATTTTTAAAGATTTTAATGAATACATTAAAATGTGTGATAGATGTTAATGAGTAGGAAATATTTCTAGAAGAAATGAAATGCCTCTAAATTACACATTGGAAGTTTAAATTTTTGATGTGTGGGGATTATATTTTCTGAGACCATTTATGCCTTCATTTGGAAACTTATATATATTACTTGTTGATGATTATATGTCCAAATGGATTGAAGCTATTGTTGTACCTAGATGTGATGCTTGGAGTGTTTTTAAATTTTTAATTAAAAATATTTTTACAAGATATGGAATGCCAAGAGTAATTATTACTGATGAGAGTATCTCATTTTAGGAATAAGAGAATCCAAAAATTAATTAAAAAATATGATATTATGCATAGATTCTCTACTGCTTATCATACTCAGATATGCATAAATTCTTTTAAATCGTGAAATATTTATCTCATCTCATTTCACCAGAACCTCAAGGTAGTGGGAAGGATGCTTTTCACATAAGAAATCTTCATTACATAAACATGGTTAGTAGATTAGTATTTACTTTTTGAACTTTACATTTTTGTTTTGTTAATAGTTAAGAACTTTAGTTTTGATAACATCTCAACAGTCAAAATTAGTGACAGTGATTTTGTTTGATTTTCTGTAAATTTCTTAGTAAAACTTATCATTGCCAATTTACACATTCCCTGTGGGATCGATATTTGGGGCTTAAATTGAAAGTCCTTTATTTCTTGATAATGTTACGTATACTTACGTAGAATCTCATTATTAGTTGTCTAAAATTATATATATTTTACACAACTTAATTTTCATACAAGGATCAAGTTTTTGGCGTTGTAGTGGTGTCAACTTCATAAATCCTTACATAAAAAAATCAGGATCAGGCGCTAAGATGGCTGGCAATGTCAAATAGTGGAGCGTCGTGTGTAAAGTTTGACGTGTCGTAGGATGAGATGGTCCTGACTGGTTTAAGTATAAAAATCCAGATTTATTTGATTTATTTAAATCTTAGATCTTTGAAAAATCATAAATTTGCCTAGAAAAATCATAAAAATAAAATTAAAATACCCACTAGCTCAATGAATAGAGAAGAATAATGTGGATAAAAAAATAAAAATTATTTGCTTAAGCTTTAATTTTTAATTAATTAAATACTCCATGTGTTATTTTAATTTATTATGGTTAATCTTTTCTCACCATAGCTTGAAATTTTTATTATTTGTTCCTCATGACAGAGGCTATATTTCCAGATTTTTCCAAGGTCTGAGGATATCTCTGTGCTTCTAGGCTAGTTTTCAAGTAAGATAACTATTTTGGCTTAATTAAATTATAAAAATTAAAATACCACTTGAAAATTTATGGGATAAATTTTAGTAGGTTTTCTATTGTTAGAGAAGTTTAGGAAAAATATCATGATTACTTCAATAATTTTGTACATTTTTGTATTTAATTAAGTTTGTATATCTTGTACTAATTTATGTAAATTAAATAATAATAAAAAATTAACAAAATCGATTCCACATTGTTTGTAAAATCAATGTTAACCCACTGTAAAATTTTGGAAATTATTTTATTAGGTTTAACCACTAAAGTTGACTTTTTAAGAAACATTGTATTTTTGCACAAAAATAATTATATTAAATTAAATTCACTAAGGAAAGTTATCAAAGCTATTTTTCTGAGTTCCTTGTGATCAAAAGCACTTAATAAAAATATTTCAAAACGTTCCTAGTTGTTCCCTTATCACTTGGGACTCATTAAAATATTTTTTTTAATTTTTCTAAGTTAAAAATAAATTTCCAAAGCCTAAAATTGAATTTTCCCTAATTTTTTCTCATTAAAATAATTGTAATAAATAAATTTGAAATCATAAAAATATAAAATTTGTTTCTGTGAGTTATTTGAGCTTAGAGAGGTTTAATAAAGATATAAAAAAATTTTTTAATTAAAACATATTTTTCCTTTAATTAGATAACAAAAAATCAATAAATAATTATACAATTAAATTAAAGATTTGATTGAAAAAATCATGAATTTTTTTCTAAGTGTTTCTCTGACCTAAGCGAATCTCTAAATACTTTTCTCATACAAAAAAAACTTTTTTTTTATTTTTAAAATAAAATAATTTTGAAAATCCTATTTTCTAAGTTAAAAAAATTATTTAAATTAAATTAAATTTTGAAAACCACATTTTCTCCTGTGATGTTTTAATTGTCTTTATGGATAGGGTACTCTAAAATTTTTTATGTCACTTGAATTGTGCTTAATGAGTTAAGAGGTGAACAGCCCTAAGGGTAAAGTGGTAGTTTCAGATTTTGGTGCCTCAATCAAACTTTAGGATAATAAAACGAAAAATGGATAATTTAAATCGTAACGAATATGTTTGGATGATTTAAACATAATGGGAGAAAGGTAGAAACCAACTTTCCACCATTCCACAATAAGAATAAAATTATAAATTGCCAAATCATCAAGATTTGGAAGTTAATCAAAATTAAAGAATTCTTAAGTGATGGGCTTGAACTAGAGAGATGATGTTTCACTTATGATGAAGTCCACAATTAATTATAACTTGACTTCTTTTAATCAAAATCCATATCACCTAAATTAAACTTCTAAGCTAACCTTTATCCCATTAGATTTACAGAGGGGCTTGGTAGTGATATAAACTCGATATTCAAATTCATTTGATGGGATTTAGAAGGATAATATGATTGATGATTAATACTATCAGTACCCCTTCCTCAAGATGGTTAAAATGTCAAGATTCATTAAGTAATGGGCTAAATTTAATTTAACCCGGGATGATTAATGGAACAATATGATAAGTTCAAAATGAACTTGAATGCTTCAAGAGATCTTCAAAGCAGTCTGGGGTCACTCCCTGAACACTTTAGAATCTCTTAGATATTTTGAAGGACAAATTGAACTTGCTATATTTTGTTCCAAAATCATCCATCAAGATCTTTTGGGACTCAATAAGTCATAGTTTAGAGTCTGTTAGATACACCTTCATCTACTTTTGCAATTTAAATTTCTTGCAAAATTATATAGATGTTGCAAAAGCTAATCTTTCAGTGGGAATGTCGACAAGATGACAGGTAAATTTAATTTCTATCATTTTACTTTTTTGTAAAAATTGTAACTGTTTGGGTGTGTGCCTCACTTCACATGCAAAACAAAAAAAAACATTTTTCGAAAATTAATCAACATTTTTAAAACTTAAAACAAATTTTTTCAAAGGTAACCATTTCACTAAACTTAAAACGTCCTTCTGAATTACAGGATTCCCCGGAGGAGGTAACCTACGTTGCTAAAGAGGTCTCCCCAATTTAAATGGGTTTCATAACTCATTTAAGCTAAGTAATTTGAAAAGAAAATAGTGCTACCGAAATGGGGAACCGTGGGATCCTAATCAGTGTCGCTTTAATCAACTTTAACATTCCCCATGATATTTAAATTAGATAACCTTAGGAAACACTTCATTTGAAATCAGGACTCGACACATTAGAAAACTGAAGCTCGCTACGACAAGGAGCTTGGAGCTAGAATTATGGGCAGCATAACCATCTTTAACACCAAAACATGGCTACACCAGCTAAACCATTCCTTAGAATTAAACAATTGAGCCATAGAATTTCGAGGTTGTTTGCCTACTTTGACATAAATCCTCAACGTATGTTTAGGCCTTTGTATGGCTCTGTTATACAATATAAGCCCCAACCTTTTTTAGGATTCTAAGGTTGATGTTCATCATGACCTAAATCCTCACATCTTCCAGGCCATTTCTGTGATCATTTCACACGAATGTAAGACCTAATTAATAAAATTTACAGGATAAAACATTTAAACATTTCTCCTCTAAATTGAAACCAAAACCATAGGATAGCTTGAGAAGTCATTGTGGTTCTCCTCAAGATCTATGACATCCCCTAGTTCTTCTTCCTTTGGCTTCCATAATAAATGTTCCAAATTTGAGTCATTCCCCTTTCACACCTCTTTGTCTGATCTCTTTGAAAAATCATATCCCTTGAAATTCATGAAGACAATATCCCCTGATTTTTATCTAGATTGTTTTTAGGTGACATCGGTTATCTAAGATGTAATTAATTGTAAAGGCTTGCCTTTATAGGAAACTTCCAAGAACCCAACTTAATATAAACCCTATCTAATTTTTTGTATTAAATAAGGGAACTTGTCGGTCAACATAAGAAATGGTTTTTCACAGACTTAAACAATTCCATAAATTCTTTAGTTTATTTAATCGAGCCTTTATCAGTAATTAGTGTTTTTATCCTTCAGGATAAATGCATTGCTTATGGTATTAGACTCATTTATTTAATCTACTGAGGATATACGATTGATCTAGTCTTACATTTTCAAAATTTAAAATACTACTTTTTCCCAAATTATAGATAAATAAATTTAATTAAACCAAACATCGGGATATCCATTCTGGCAACCAAAAATTTCCAATTTGGCGACCGACAGCTTCCAACAACTTTTCTTGGGATTGGTTTCTCTCTCCATTTAAATCAGGGAATCTTGTCTTCATATATCGGTAATGTGTCAATGTTCCTTATGGACCAAATTACCCTTCTTCCATTGACATGCTTCTCTCATTTCCTCCTTAGGTAAGTACGATCAACACTTTCAGAATTTAGGACCATTTGTTCAATCACCTTTGAATGGAGAGGTTCAAGAGTTCATTAGGACTTTTATCTTCTGTGTTCGGTTGGACCCCAAATAGATGTGTTGGTGGACTAGTTCCTCCTGGGCATTGTGCATTGTAAAGTCGGTCCCGCACTAAGACCTAAACTTTACTTTCCTCTTCGTGTCCTCTCGAGTTTGGTTTGCTACGTTGCAAATTAAATAGAATTGTGTTGTGCTGCACTTGATCTTTAACCTTTCTTATTTAATTAATTAAATCCTTCTACTTTCAAACTAATTTTATTAAATTTTAAATACTTCACAAATTAAAACTAAATAAAGACTTGCCAGTCTACAGATAAACCTTTGTTAATTTTTAGTGTTCACACTAGAATTTACATGGTTTTGACAAAAAAACTAACCCTAAGCTTTCCTTTTGAAGCTACTGCAATGGCATTCTTGGTGCTCACTTTCTCTTGCAGTCTGTCAACTAGTCATAATGCTTGCAATGTCACTTCCACCTTTAGTTTGGAACTGGGTTCGATGAATTGAAAGTTCTCTTGGAAAAGCCCTATTTGTCATAATGAAGGTCGTCACTCAGGAAGTTCAGGAGCCTTCCATTGAATTTAACCTGAACTGTCCCCAGGGTTTCTCTTCCTGTAAGAAGGTGAACACTGCTAGTGCCCTAGCACATGTCAAGTATGTTGTCCCCTTTTCTGCAAAAGGAAAGGACGTTATGATTGTTGAAGATATAACTGAGGGATTTACCATCCTACCATTGGTATTTGAAATTGGATCGAGTTCTAAGTATGCTCCATTAACTCAATCTCAAAGGAGGAACCGCGGTCAAAGGGCTGGAGAGGCCGCTAAGGCAGAAATTACAGAAAAGATACATATTGATGAATTTCCTCACGAGGAGGAACTTGGAATACTGGAGGCCTCTTTGCTCCTATGAGGGAGTAGGTTTCACTCTTTAATGAATACTAATGGATATGAAAGTAATCAAAAGATTGTTGCTACCTTACCATCGTTTCATGGTCGTAGTGAGGAGAGGGAGAAGCTCGGTCCTATCACTAAAGTATGTACAGTGTTCCAAAGATTGGCCACTAAAGAAGGATGTTTATTTGTTGAGCTACTTAAATGAGTGGGATGTGGTGTTCCCTCAAATGAAGAAAGAGATTTTAAAGGATGTCAGATCTGTCCGACAATCTCAGAAGTCAACTGAAGTTTTGTCAGCCCATATTCCTGTCAGATTCTGTATGGGGAGTCAAGTTGATACTACTGTTACTACCATAGATTTTGCTACTACTACTGCTTCAGGGTCTACAGGATGTTGACCAGCCAAGTCATGTCTGGGTCTGAGAATACCGTCACTTGTTGCTCATAAGACAACTCCAAAAAAGGAGAAGATAAATAAGTCACCCAACACTGTATTTGGTAAGCACCGCGGGGAGCATGCCTCTCTTCGGCATACCAATGCCTCCATTGAGACACCCTGTCTCAAGACATCACTACCAAAGAGGAAGGTATGGATACCTAAGGTCGTCGTACCAATAGATTTTAATGAGCCTGCAGGGCAAAATTGTGGAATGAAGCAGTCTGAAGTATCAGACACCATTATAGCTATTGCTTCCGAGTTTGATGAACAAGTGGAGGATGTTCGGGAAAATCCTCTAGATTTTAAGATAATCCAGGAAGCAATGATTGAAGAGAAAGTTGAAAAGCTTGAGGCTTAGATTTTTGAGCTAGCCAAAGAACATGGAGTAGCCATTGATGATGATGAAGATTTTGAATTCAATGATTATCTCGATTAAGATTTCATGGATATTCATGTCATCGAGAGTAAAGCCGCCACATCTGCGTGTGATGCCCAACCTGTCGTTGAAGGGAACACCACAGATGATTTGTGAAGGGTTGTTTTCTTATGAGATGAACTAATCAGTCAAATGGAAAAGAGAATGGGAGATGGCCGCCACCATAATCGCCATGGTTACGGTTCATTGACAGTCTCAGTCACAGCAGGTAGCTTCTCCAGTGGTCAACTAGCCAGAAATAGTTCATATTACAGGTGAAAGGAGAGAAGTGCCTCTGCCAATGGAGAAGATCAGCAAAAGAAGGTTTTCTCACCATATGCAATACCAGAAAAAGATATTAGTCAGTTGGTCGAACAACAACTTCGAGAGGCCTTAGTCCATTCTATGGGTGGTGCATTGATTTCAAGGGGTAGAATTTTTCCGGAGGAGTTCGATGTGGAACCCTACCCTAATGGTTTTGTGTCACTAAATTTTAAGACATTTGATGGGACCAGAAATCCCAGGCAGCATATAGCACATTTTCAAGCCAATTATGGCAATACTAGAGATAATGAAGCTTTGCTCTTTCGACAGTTTGTCAGCGGCCTAACAATAATTGCATCTGATTCGTATGCCGAGCTACCCAACGGATCAATCAAAAATATTTGTCGACTTAGAACAGTTGTTTGTGAAAAAATTTGGTCAAGCACAACATCATGTTTCTATTGGAGATCTCATAGTAGAGAGGCAAAAGGCTAACGAGACTTTGGTGGATTACATCTTGAGGTCGATAAGCCATAGCATGAAATGTGAACCTCAACTACAGGAACAACATGTGATTGTGATTCCACTCAAAAGGATCCATTGGTCAGTAGCTTTCATGCTTAAGGGACTCACCATCAAGTCCTTCAAGAAGTTGTTAAGCAAAGCCAGTAGCCTAAAAGAGGAAGTTAAACACATGGATTCCCAAGAGAAATTTGAAAAAACTAGGGCAATCAGAATATTTGAGAAGAAGTCCGGAATAGTGACAACAATTGATAAGGAGAAGCAGTCGATAAAGATACATGCAGAGAATTCTCACCAAAGTTCCCAGCTATCATCACAACATGCTCAGGAATAAGCACAGTAGTATGGTTAGTATAGCCAATAGTCACACCAGGGAGGACCGTACCGGGCAAAAGGTAGAATAGGTCTAACTCTTTCAGAATGAAAGAAGAGGGTATGTTCTTTCAAAGATGAGGCTGTGCCAAAAATGTTTAGAAACTTAATGAAGAATCCCAAGTTCAAATTGCCAGAACCAAAGAGGCCGAAAAAAGTTATCAAGGAGTATCCCAATTTCATCCCCTACCACAGGATGTTGGGACACACAACAGAGGGTTGTTTCATCTTCAAGGACTAGCTCGAGAGTAACTTCAAAGATGGAAATATAACAATCCCAAAAGAATATTTAAAAGAACCTGAAAAAGGTTCTATAAATATGATTTCAACCGAGCCAATTACTTTGATAGATCTGTATTCAGAAGTTGATGGATGGAGATTTACGACCATTTTCAGTTCATGAAGTGGGCATTCATGAAGACGCCGCCTACTATGCACCTCCAAAGAAGAATCTCTTTTCTCTTAAAATTGTAATAAATGAAGTGGAAGATTTAGAAGAATTACAAAGAAGAGGCCATTCAACTCTGCTTCAACGATCTACTATCATTTCTTCACAATGAGCTGAAAGAGTTTGTTTTAGCCCATACACTCTAGATCAAGGCAAGGGACGTGGACAAGGAAGAACCAAAATGACTGTTGAATGGACTAGGCCAACCATCAACATTGAAATGGAAGAAAGTATTAATGAAGAAGGTCTAAGGAAGAAATGATGATGATAGAATAGAAGAAACCTCAGTACGAGATTTCCTTGGAAGATGTGGAATAAGATCAATATGAGTTGATGTATGATCGAATCAACCACTGTGTGACTGCCATGACCCTTACCACAACCCACCCTCAAAAGGTTGAGAGTTTAGAGGTCAAGTAAGTACCTAGCAGTGGTTCAAAGTCGATCAAGTTTTTTCATGCTTCCCCTTCTACTAGTTTTGAAAATGATGTAAATTTGGAAGATGATTCTAATGAATTAATGGAATTACCTTTTGGTTATTTTTCTCCTTATGTACAAAAATTAATTCAACAGGCATATGTGCCAAAGCAAATGCCAAAGGATAATTTACAACTTTTTGAGAAATTGTCGAATGTTAAAAGATTAACTCCTAACTCGAAAGAGGGTCTCGGGTTTGGTATGTAGGATCAGTCGATGACTCAGAATTTTGCATGGTTGCTACTATCAGATTGGAAGAGGATTACCTTGATGTAGAGGATGACTCTCAAGATCAATTGATAGGTGATGCCCCATCAAAATTTGAAGAAGTTGTAGTTCATAAACTCGGGGTAGACAAAGATATGACCCCGGTAAAACAAGCTCCAGAAGAATGCGCATCGAGATAGAGCAACAAGTCATTGTTGAGGTGAAGAAACTAATAGACGCTAACTTTATAAGAGAAGAGCAATACCCTACAAAGATAGCCAATATTATACCAGTTAAGAAGAAAAATGGACAAATCTGTGAATGTGTCGACTTTAGGGATTTAAATAAGGCATGTCCAAAGAAGGAGTTTCCGTTACCGAGACCAAAATTAATGGTGGACCTTACATCAAAACATGAGTTTTCCTCCTTCATTGATGAATCATCAGGATACAACCAAATCAAGATTGATCTAGAGGATGCAACACATGCAGCCTTTAGGACACCTATTAGGATCTTTTGCTACACGGTGATGTCATTCGGGTTAAAGAAGGTCAGAGCAACATATCAACGAGCTATGAAAAATATCTTTGATGACCTCATTCACAACCAAGTGTAATGCTACGTAGATGATTTTTTCATCTAAAGAAAATATAAAATAGACCATTTGTATGATTTGAGGATTGTGTTTGAACGATTACAACAGTATAATCTCAAGATGAATCCCTTAAAGTGTTCCTTTGGCGTCACCTCCGGGAAATTTCTAGGATTCATTGTCCGTCATTGGAGAATCAAGGTTGACCCGGATAAGATTAAAGCTATCTTGGAAATGCCTCCCGCCAAAACCTTGAAAAAACTACATTATGTTCAAGAAAATTGGCATATCTAAGACGTTTTATTTCTAGTCTCACATGTACGTTTCAGCCCTTCTTTGCATTAATTAAAAAGGAAGTCAAATTCATTTGGGAAGAAAAATGCCAGCAGGCCTTTGAGGACATTCAGCTATACTTAATGACACGTCCTCTTTTAGTAGAACATATCCCAAGAAAATCTTTGATACTTTATACCGCAATCTTAGACGAATCTCTCGGAGCCCTGTTGGCTCAGGTCAATGATGAGGGTAAAGAAAATGCACTCTACTACTTGAGTCGACTTTTAATATTGATAGAGGTAAAGTATTTGCCTATTAAGAAGCATTGTCTAGCCTTAAATTTTGCCTCCCAAATGCTTATGCATTACATGATTTCTCATAAGATTACCCTTATTTTGAAAGTTAATCCATTGCAATATTTGATGACCCATGATTTAAAATAAGATTACCCTTATTTTGAAAGTTAATCCATTGCAATATTTGATGACCCAATCAATACTTTTTGGATGTTTAGCAAGGTGGTCGATGATTTTATTGCAATTTAATATAACTTTTGTTCCCCTTCACGCTATCAATGAACAAATTCTAGCAAATTCTCTTGTAGTGCACCCACTTGCAATTAGGTCCCCACTCAACGATGAATTACCAGATGGGCAGATACTGTAAATAGAACTTTCCAAAGCCAGACATTGGGAAATGTAATTTGATGGAGCTTCTTTAGCCAGAAAAGACAAAGGTCAGAAATGGTTATACCAGGAAAAGTACGAATTGGTTTGATTTTCATCACACTAGATAAGGCATGTTGAAATTCTCATGTCACCTGATAGAACTGTGTACAAACAATGAAGGAGAATATGAAGCATTAATCACTAGGTTGGAGTTGACAATCTCGATGGATAAAATAGATATTGTCGTCTATGGCGACTCACAACTTATCATCCAGCAAGTTGTCGGACAATACAAGATTTTGAAGCCAAGGTTAATAGAATACCACCAGTACACAATGAAGTTGCTTGAAAAGATTCCAAACGTGACTCTATACTAGATTCTTCAATGAAATAACGACCATGTTGATGCTATAACAAAACTTGCCAAGGAACTGGAATGTTGATCTCGAAACTGCTTATATGCAACTGTATAACAATAATTCTGATTATATTTTTCACTGATATTTCCTTATTTTGCAATAAAACCAAAAACTTGATCTTGAAGAAAAATAAGAATTTAACTTTTAATTTTATATGGTGGGATACTCCAAGTATACATATCATTATCAAGTAATATAGGACTTTTTTATTAAGACCAGAATATCGAACCCACAGAAAAGATGTACAATATGCACTTTTTGGAAAATTTTCTATTTTTAAAAAGACAATTATTTAAACTAAAGATGTTTTTGCAGTAAAGAAATTTTAAATATTTTTGTTAATTTTAATATTTTGACAAAAACTGAACAAACTTAAGAAGATAACTCGAGTTTTTGTATAAGAGAGGCACTAAATATGAAAATATCTCTTCTCCTTATCATGAATCAGAAATAAGTATAGGAATTATGTTGTGGCAGTATGCATATTGTGTTGTGTCAAATAGGAGCAATAATATTTTTTACCCATACTAGAGATGTTATAAAGAACAATGGCTAATTTAAAGTTTGAATAGTTCTGAAGATTGGTTAAGTAGGAACGATACTAGCTCTCACTCTACAGTTCCCTTGATTCCCTCCACCTAGGGGTTAACATCTTGTATCAGAATGAAAAATAATAAACCAGGTTGGGGGCTTTAACCTGTCACTTTAAAGTCCTCTAACTCTACACCCTTCAATGAATATTTCCCTATTTATTTGCACTCATTCATATGAACTACATTCTCATTCATACAACCTCATGTGATTCTTTCCAATTGTTGACTAAGATAATACCAACCTAGTTTTTGCATGTTCTCACAACAAATTTTAACATCTGTATTGGTCAAATTAAGTAGTAAATGAAGTAGATGGATTTAAATCATCACAACTTCTACCAACATTAAAGATCAATATTCTCCACAACTTCCATCAAAAACTTAATTACTTATCATTTTAAGAAGAAAGATAAAGAAAACAAATCATGGAGAAAACAAAACCACACTTTAGTTTAAAAGTAGAAATCATTGTCAAACCAACATACTTCCATCCAAAACTTAATTACTTATCATTTTAAGAAGAAAGATAAAGAAAACTACTCATATTCATGGAAAAACAAAACCACATTTTAGTTTAAAAGTAGAAATTATTGTCAAACCAACAACAAGTCTCAATTAAAACCAAAAGTAGTTTAAAATAAAAGATAAAAGCTTATCTCAAGTCCTCCACCAAACTCTTGAAGTGCCTTTAAATCTCTTCTCTTCTACAACACTCTCAATAAAAAACTAAAATAAAAAGGACAAATATGTGGTGCCTGAAAATCCTTCCAACTAACTTCCCAATTTTAGAACTTTCAAAACTTTCCCAGTCTCAATCTTTCTTCTTTTATAATTCTCCAAAAGGTACATTGGTATCTCTTCAAAATGTGTCTTGATTTAATATATTTCCCCAAAAGATGCATCCTTTCACAATAATTTTCATCCATGGTGGTTGTAACCACCTATTAAGCCAATATTGCCTCAAAAACCTCTTCAAAATTCGTAAAAACCAAATTTACTCATCCAATAACTGCCACTGCACTTAAGTGCAGGGCCTCTGGCGCTTAGGCGCGTCCTTCTCTATTTAATCGGTGCTTAATCGTCAGATCTGGAACTTAGCGCCAAAACACTTTAGCACATTTTTCATATATTTGCTCCAAATTTAATCCTTTTAACTCCTTTAAACATTTTTCACCTTTTTACCTGTACCTAAAAGAAAAACACAAAAATACCTTCCATTAAAGCGCAATATCTCAAAAATAATTATAAAAATGTGTCTTAATACATTATATATTTTAGGCGTATCAAAATCCCCCAAACTTAAAATGTTATTTGTCCTCGAGTGACACTTCAATCTTTAAAAACTAAATATGTATGATATGTATACGAGTTTCTTTAGGAGTAACTAAAATTTATATTTAGAAATATAGTAGTCCAACTTAGAAAAAATATTCAGTAAATGAGACCAACTTAAGGTTTAGAAATTTTTAATGCTAAGAAAAATGAAAAATTGAGTTCCTATCTAATTAAGAAATATTGTAAGTCTTCCAAATTTAGAATTTAGTTCTTTTTTTTTCTCCACTTAAAATTTTTATTAAGAATAATTTTACTTACTATAATATATCTAAAAGCTTAAGATTTTCTCACGTTTTATACTTTAAAAAGATCAAATGTAGAACCAATTTTTGACTAGGCACTAATCCTTAAGCTTCTTCTCCCTCACTGTTTTCTTTTTCTTCTTTTTTTTTTCTTTTTCTTTTCTTTTTCTTTTTCTTTTCTTTTTCTTTTTTTAAGCAAGGATTACTATATTTGGATAGGTCTTTAATAATTTTGAGTTCTACTTTTCCTTTCCTAAAGCAAAGTCTTGACACAAAACTTTTACTTAGAAGTATAATAATAGCTTTCAAAATTATTTTTAATGAAATAAATTTAAGCATTAAAAATAAAAATCTAAATTTCTAAAATTTTTAAAAATACAATGTTTCTTACTAAAGATAGTTACTTATATTAATAATTTTCTACACTAATAACTTTTAACTTAAAGTTTTTCTTCATTACTCAAAATTTCAACTAAATTCTCTTACTATTTCTAAAATTAAATTTTACTTCCCTAATATAACTTCATATACATGATCAATTTTTCATTTCAAATTAAATTCACTTGTAGTTCATTTGAGAACAAATAAAATTAAAGTTTTGAAAATATTTTTCATCCCCCTAAACTTAAATATTTAATAGATTAAATAGTTTAACATCAAAATATATATAAGGAGGATTGAAAATTAAAATAACTGCTACTAGGAATTTTTATACGCCAATGATACAAGTAGAAAATTAAAAACATGAGTAAAATTAATTTTGATCAAATTTTCAAATATTTTCATTTCAATTAAACATGTAGAGATTTAATAGACTTCTAAACAGTGTGTGTAAACATAAAAGCAAACTAACACGCTAACTTGACTTCACAATCTCAACATAAAAACAAACTCGCAAACATGATAAAACAAAAATACAGGGTAGCAGTTTCTGAAATTTAATATTTAAAACCTAAGTTAGCATGTTTTTCATCTTTTCAAAAGACATAGAATTAAGTTATGTTCTAAACTAACTAAATCACAAAACTCACAACACTTACTACCCTAGAATTTTAAACAAACAACTAACTACCACAAATTTTAACACTAAACAAAATTCCATTCTTCATTCGAAGGAACAAATTCCTATCTTTCATTAGCCTCTCCAGGAATATAGAGTTGATAAAACGGATGGTGATGACGAGCTTTAATACTATCTTCTTCAATCCACTTCTGCTTTATGAACATTGCCTTATCTGCTTCCTCTAAATAACTTGTGTGGCTAAATTGTATATTCAATTGCCATCCAATATGCTCTAGATGTGCATGCAACTCAAGTACCTTGGTTTACAATAAAGTCATAGTATTCTCAATTTTGTTGATCTTCTCTTATATCCCTCAATACTAACAACTAAGAAACGTATCTCTTGTGCACTTTAACTAAAGAAGCTGTTCCTCATGGTTTCTTCCTTCTTCTTCAAATCCATCTCCCATGAATACATTTTCTTTAAATCTCACTTTCTCTTAAATGTTTAGGGCTAGAAATGATCTGGGGTCCTTCCAAAAACTCCTAAAAACATTTAAGAAACTGCCTTGGCACATTTTTACAAACTAATTGGCGGTTAAACCTTCTAGAATATTAATTTTTCACATGTGTTTAAATTGTGGCGCTTAAGCATCAGATCTGGCGCTTAAGCGTCGGATCTGGCGCTTAAGCGCCAGTGCACATTTTTGCACAAGTCAACTTAACGTCTAAATTCTCATTCTAACATGTCTTGGTCACTAAATATAGTCTTAAAATCTTTACTAAAACATAATTGTTTTAAAAATATTACCCAAATTTTCTTAATCACACACAAAAAAATAATCAAAATAAAAACACTCTGATAATTATGGGTTGCCTCCTACAAAGCGCTTGGTTTTACATCGTCAAACTGACGTAACCAGTACTTATTCTGGTTAACTCAACATCATTTCATCATTAAATTTATGTCAATCCCCTACAAAATAAGGTTTCAGTCTATTTCCAAACTTTAACTATTTTCTCAGACTTAGGATCTTTAATATCCCCAGCTCTAAAATGATAAACTTTTATCACAACAAATGGGTCCATCCACTTAGACTTAAGTTTGCCTGGAAATAATCTTAACGTTGCATTATATAGCAAAACTTGTTACCCTCGCTGAAAATTTTTAGTAAGAATCATTCGATCATGCCACATCTTCATCTTTTTTTTATAAATTTTGACACTCTCATAAGATTCATTCATTATATCTTCAAGCTTTTCACACCAACATCTTTCAAATTATAATTGAACTCTTTAATCTCCCAATATGCTTTATGCTCAAGTTCAGCTAGTAAGTGACAAGCTTTCCCAAATATTAAACTATATGGGGACATTCCTATAGAAGTTCTGTATGCAGACCTATAAGCCCACAAAGCATAGTCAAGTTTGACTGACCAATCAAATTTTATTGGATTCACACATTTTTTCCATAATTCTTTTAATTTCTTGAATGGATAATTTAGTCAAACTGCTTATGTGAGGATGATAAGTAGTATCAATCATATTATTTATATGATATTTCATAAATAACTTCTCCATTATGGCATTTCTAAAATGACTTCCCCATCAATAATGATAATTCTCAGCATCCCAAATCTAGAAAATATGTTCATTTTCAAAAATTTTGCAACAGTTTAAAAGTAATAACTTTTATCCATTTGGATACATAGTCACTGCTAACAGAATATATAAATTTTAGAAAGATGGTATAAATGGTCCCATGAAATTTAATCCTCAAACATTAAATATTTCAACTTCTAGCATATAATTGAGGGGCATCTTATTTCTTCTAGAAATATTGCCTACTCATTGACATTTATCACAAGTTTTGATATGAGCATTAACTTCCCTAAAAATTGTTGGCCAATAGAATCCAGATTGTAAAATTTTGTATGTTGTTTTATCAACACCAAAATGTCCCCCAAAATCAAAATTATGACATTTTTGCATAATTTCATAAGTTTCTTCTAATGGTACACATCTTCGAATAATTAGATCCTTTCCTTGTTTATATAAAAATGGGTCATCCCAAAAAAAAAGTTTTAGCTTTAGAAATAAATTTCCTCTTTTATTGGTATGTCATTCCATAAGGTATAATATCATTAACAATAAAGTTCACAATGTCGGCATACCACAGAACACGCCACTCATTAATAGTGAACAATTTTTCATCTGGCCCATTCATGATAATACTCATAACAGATTTGAAAATAATATACCCCACATCAATGGGACCATTTGAATGCAACAGTTTAAAATGACATTTTCTTTTGTAACTCTACTAATCTTCCTGGTAGGTAGTAGTTTTGCAGATATGATGAAATTTCATTGTTTTGAAATTAGATTAAGCAGCAAAATAGAGAGACTAATGTATCCCTCATCTCTAATTTTCCAATTCTCATGTTCATGCGTCAGAAAATTATATACTTCTTGCATCATATCTTTCATTGAGATAAAATTTGTATAATGACATATTGGAATGTTTTCTATCATATAAAAATCATTAAACTAAGCCAGAGTAAATGGTTTTGCCTTACCTTGAACGAAGACAACTCCTTGGGCAATTCCATGTAAGTTAGCATAAAACTCCTTTAATACGGGTACTACAACTGCAGCGGTAGTGTAGCATAGAAGTTCCCAACACATCTGTACAATGATTTTCTTGATCAGTGAACTTGGATTACTCACTCCATGATTAACAAAGCCTCTCTCATTGATAAGCCTATTCTTCGTGATAACTTTGTCGTATAATCTCTGCGCATCAAAACTGATAAACTTTCTTCTATTGAAAACTCCATACCTTGAAGTATTTCTGGAATTGGAAGCCATGAAATTCATAATCAGAAAGTTTCTGGATGTCCAAGTCAATTTTTAGGACTTTAAAAATACCTTTCAGTGGTTATTGTGAGAAAAATCCCGCCAAAGTCTGCTAAACCGTTTAGCATGTGAAAAATACTCGGGACGCCATCGGCGCTACCAATGGCACTATCGGTGCCATGGTCCTTTAGTCGGGAGCCGTCGGCGCCAGAGGCCAAATTCCCATCAGAATTTTTTTTGTTCAATTTGACTCCAAATTTTTTTTTAATATTAATATTTGTCTTAATTTATGAGATATAAAATTGTGTAGGACTTAAAAATAATCATCTCTAAAAAGAGTAGGCCAATGATACACCTAAAATATATAGTTTTTTAGACACATTTTTATACCTATTTTGGAGATATTGCGCTTTAATAGAAGACATTTTTGTGTTTTTCTTGCAGATACAAGTAAAAAATGGAAAACAAATGCTTAAAGGAGTGAAAAAGGATCAAATTTGGAGCAAAAAGGGGAAAATTATGTAAAAGAAGCGCCAGATCCGGTGCTTAAGCGCCGGTTAAGCAGAGAAGGTCATGCATAAGCGCTGAGACCCTATGCTTAAGTGCTATTGGTAGTTACTAGACGAGTAAAATTGGTTTTCACAAATTTCGAAGAGGTTTTTGAGGCACCCATTGGCTTAATAGTTCGTTGTAACCAGCATGAACGATAATTGTCATGAAATGATGCATCTCTTGGGTAAATACATCAAATCAAGACACATTTTGAAGAGATCCCAAGGCACCTCTTGGAAATCTATAAAAGAAAGAAGGGAGGACTTAGAAAAGAGACTTGAAAATATTGGAAAGTTTTAAAAGTTTTTTTTCTGAGGAGTTAGTTCGGAGAGATTTTTAGGAACCACTTTTTATTTACTTTATCCTTTTTGTTATTTTCTTTTGAGTGATTGTAAAAGAGAAGAGATTCAAAGGAACTTTAAGAGTTTGGTGGAGGTCTTGAGATAAGTTTTTATTTTTATTTTTTGTTTTAGACTACTTTTGGTTTTAATTGAGAATTATTGTTGGTTTTGACAATGATTTATTTTTTTAAACTAAAGTGTGGTTTTGTTTTCTCTATAGAAACTGAGTTGTTTACTTTCTCTTTCTTCTTAAAATGCCAAGTAATTAAGTTTTGAATGGAAGTTGTGGAGATTATTGATCTTTAATGTTGGAAGAAGTTGTGATGATTTAAATCCATGCACTTCATTTACTTCATGATTGGGTCAATCCAGATGTTAAAATTTGTTGTGAGAACATGTAAGAACTGGGTTGGTATTGTCTCAATCAACAATTGGAAAGAATCACATGAGGTTGTATGAATGAGAATGTAGTTCATATGA